>LUGF01045086.1:43634-59343 GCA_001625245.1 Calycopis cecrops
CCCAGCGGATAGGACCAGCCAATGCCGGAGGTCCTCCACCCGTCCCTCTGAATCAGCAGATGGCGGCGTGGATTCGGATGACCGGCGTGGTGTGCTCCGTTGGAGCAATGGGACCAGGGGTTAGGATGGGAACCTGACCCCATTGCACGGTACCAACGTGAAGTCAGGGACTGTTCAAAGGCAGCCGGACAGTCCCTAAGGAGGAGGAGTCTGGCCTTTTCACCGAGGCCAGCTTGTCGCTGGAGGCGCCCTGTTGCTTTCGCCCGACACTGTACCCGTTTGAGCCACCCGGGCTCCTGGGTATCGTGCGTAAAGGCATTCCCCTGCGTCAGAAAAAAAAAGGGCAAACGAGCAGGCGGTGCCAATTTCATTATTACTGACGCCCATAGACATCCGCATAACACATTAGTAGTTGCGCTGCCCTCCTCCTGCCGCCAACCTCTGCGAACCATTCTTCCTCCTCCCGCAATGGGCCACCGGCTACTTACCGGCTATAGAGCGCGAGACGCGATAGCACTAAAAAAACAAACAAACAAAAGGGATCCTGATTTTTGTAAACTTAATTTCAGTAGGTACATACAAAAAAAGTATGGTTATCAAAACCACACAAAAAAAATAAAAATAACCCCGCCTGGGTTGATATTTTCATTTTTTATATATTATTCAAGGAAAGAGAATATTTTTATTATACTATGTTACTATACTGGTTACGTGTATGTCGGAGAATCGGCTCATATCTATTTTTCATCTCGATATTCTACGGGATCGAAACTTACGCAGGTGAAACCGCGGAGCGCAGCTAGTACATAATATAATAATAATAATATATTATGATCGTCGTACATTTGTCACTACGCAATAGAAAGGAGGCCTATATCTAGCAGTGGATGTGTTCTGGGTATTGATGATGTTAATGAACAAAACAAATTGTCGTTACAGGAACTCCTCTTAACTATACAAAGTGGGGACCCGATGAACCAAACTGTGAGAATAAGAACCACTTCTGCGGGGCCATGTGCGTGTGTGGGGATATGTCTGCTGCTTCTTGCGACTCTGTTAAATATTTTGTTTGCGAAAAAGTGAAGACCAGTCTAAACGAAAACAATGATGCCTATATACATACACTATTGTCTAGAAAGATGACCAAGTTGAAACCCGAGCTGAAGCCCGAAACGGAGAGTCCTTTGCCGGTGCTCAGCATTGGACTAAAATACGCTGATTATGATGATTATGATTATATAAGATAGTAATCTAGCAGTCCGAGCTATTTTCTTGCCCGACACCTATAGACATGGCATCATGGCGCTTTAACGTGTTAGATCTAATACAGTCAGCTCCGCATATATTTATCAATCAAAAATAGTTAATTGTGTTTTGTCTGAATATACTCGTCAATTTTGTAATAATTAGTGTACGGACAACCTGTGAAAGTGTTATCTAAACAATCAGAAACAATTAAGTGAAAAAAAAACAATATAATAACAGTGATAGTGATATTTAAGTGACTAATAAAAAACAGTATCATATTTAAGTCCCTTATGTAAAACGAGAAAACAATCAAACAATAATCACATAAATGTTCCGAAAAAACTAATAAAAAAGTGTAAATTAAACATTAGTACAGTGTTAAAGTGAGAATATAAACAATAACTTTGTCGGTGGTGTACAAATAAAAAACATTAATTCAAACTATGTTCAACGGTCAAAAAGTGTTAATTGGCTTCATATACAGGCTTAATTTCATTGAAACAGATAAGCAACTCGTGGTCCTTTACACCAGGACATTGGTCTAACATCGGTGCACCAAGTTTGATCCCCGGGTGTCTAACGCTTTTTTGTGTATTACAAAAATGTCTACGAAACATTGTTCTGGTTGTCTCTCGATAATTATTATAAGCCGTGATTATTTGCAATGTCCGAGTTGCGAACTAGTCTTTGACATTGATTGTGCTAATGTAGGATACATTAGCGCTATCAAAATCAATGAGCGTGTAGGTACATTAAACGCAACTGGAAATTCTCCAATTGTATTATAAAACAGCGAAAGCGCGGCGACAACTCCAATTCACCCGTACGACAAGCGCACTCTTCTCATAGCCCTATAAACTTACCAAGTGACGACAACAATGTCACTCTTAGAACGAAGCCGCAGTTCATCTTAATAAAAGTGCCGCCTCGCCTTACGTGACCGAAGATCGCTTACGTCATATACTGAGGCAAGAAATTGAGGACGTACTCCGAACAACCTAGCGGGCTCTAGTCACCAAAGAGTTGACAAATATTAACCAGCAAATCTCTAGTTTCCAAGATTCCTTAAATTTTTTAATGCTAGTTTTGATGACATAAAAAAGACCTTGAAGAAAAAACTACCACGATTAAGATATTGCAAACTGAAAAGGCAACCTTACAATCTTCAGTTAACGATTTATCCCAAAGATTATGCACTCTTGAACAAAGCGCGCGTGAGAATAATATAGAAGTCAACGGCGTCCCGGAACGCAAATCAGAAAACCTTTTAAATACTATTTCACAACTCGCTAAGTCTTTCCAATATCCACTCGCAGACGATGACGTGCTACACTTTACTAGAGTCGCCAAATCAAACCCAGAAAAAGGACGTCCTCGAAGCATCATCATTAAAATGCGTAGCACTCGCCTATGGTATTCTCTACTAGCAGCCGTAGCCAACTACAACAAAAAGAATCCGAAAAATAAATTGAGCTCAGCACATCTCGGATTCGTCGGCCCTAGCACGCCTGTGTTTGTCGCTGAACATCTTTCGCCAATGAACAAGTCGCTCCATGCCGCCACACGCATCAAAGCAAGAGAATTGGGGTATAAGTTTGTATGGGTACGAGCCGGGCGCATATATGTAAGAAAAGACGAGTTCAGCCAGGCTATTTTGATTCGCACTCTAAATCAATTGAGCAATATTTCCTAAGGTGTACATATCCTTATTTTTAGATTTTAGATATTGTTTAGAACGCTATTGTTAAATTATTTAAATATTCTCTAATGGACATATATTACCAAAATGTAAGAGGACTTCGAACCAAGACGTATGACATATTTTCTAACATTAGACAAGCAGACTACAAAATAATAGTTTTTTCCGAAACTTGGCTTAATGAGGGCGTAAACTCTAGCGAGTTTATAGACGATCGATATAACGTGTACAGACGCGATCGCCATTCATCCTCTAGCTCAAAACTAGATGGCGGTACAGTATTAATCGCGGAGTCACGAGATATACCTTCTTCGCGCATGCAAAAAATATGGGAAACAGACTGCGAGGATTTGTGGGTTGTACTAAATATTAATGTAAATAATCAACATAAAAAAGTTGCAATGTGTGCAGTCTATCTCCCACAACCAGTAAATTCTGCACAATTATCTAAATTTCTAAATAATGCTTGCAGGGTAATTGACTCAGTAGATGACGCAATAATACTAGGAGATTTTAATTTGGGCTTTATCGACTGGTCGGATAATCATAGCTGCAACTATCTTATACCTTCCTGCAAAAATAATGTGCTGGGACACACCCTTATAGATTTTGTGTGTGCGAATAATCTATATCAATTTAACAATATACGCAATTGTGATAATAGGATCTTAGACCTGGTTTTAAGCACTGTAAAAGAGTTTAAAGTAACTAAGCCCCTGGATCTTATCAGTAAACTGGAAAACAAACATCCCAATTTGTTGTTAAACACTTATAAGAGTACTGAATATTTGCAATCAAAGTCCCACAACATTTATAATTTCTTTAAGGCTGAATACACTAAAATTAATCATGAATTATGTGAAATTAATTGGATCGAACTTTTTTCTCTCTTTGACGATGTCGATAGTATGGCAGAAACACTTAATGACACTATTCAAAATGTTATAAAAGTCCATGTTCCCTTACGGAATAAAGGTAAGTCGCGATACCCACCATGGTACTCGAGAGTGTTAATTCGTCTAAAATTAGAGCAGGATAAAATGAGACGACGGTATGCAAATATATCAATCCAAGGGATAAACTGGAATACGACACTTTACGAAGTCGGTTCCAAAAATTATTTCACAAATGTTATATTATTTATTTATTTTTATTTATTTAATAATTAATGTACACAGGGAAAACATACATTACAATCTTAATATTATAAACACTTGTACAAAGGTACTACTTATCCCATAGTGAAATTTCTACCAGTTACAGTCCTGCCACGGGAGAATTTGTATAATAAACACAATAATAGTGTGCACATTAATATTAATTATAAACAAGGCCTCGAAAATAACATTCGCGAAAATCCCAAAGCGTTTTACCGACACATTAAGGATAAACGGAAAGGAATCTCCACTATTCCCGCTAAAATGTTCCTTGATCAGCGTAGCGCGAATACAGGCCTAGATGTTGCAAACCTCTTTGCAAACTATTTTTGTTCTATGTACCTATACATAAAATAACTATAACATCCAACCACAGATAGTACATAGCAAGTCTCAATCGTTGGGTCGCATCATCTTGTCTCCTGAAGATATCATCATAAAAATACAGGCACTCAACACCTACAAGGGAGCAGGTCCGGATGGAATCCCCCCTATTTTCATTTAAAGATGTAGTGCTGCTCTGGCCTTACCTCTATGTCTCATATTCAACCACTCACTACATTCAGGTAAATTTTCCACAATTTGGAAGGCGGCTCGTGTTATACCTGTCTATAAAAAGGGCGGTGTAAATATCATCTCTAATTACAGGCCCATATCAATACTGTCAGGATTCTCCAAACTATTTGAATCGTTAGTATGCCTGTTAAGAGGGCACCTGACGCTAAATGAGACTTTTCATTGATTCATATCTCAGAGATTTTAAGGTCTAGGAGATTCAAATTTTTACACAAGATATTTCAGTTCATCGAAAATAAGTGCTCCAACGTAAAAACACGATTACTGAAAAAAAATCGATGGTTTCATTTTTTAAAAAATACTTATTTCATAAAGTTTTGACGTAAATCTCGTAAATTAGCTATAATTTATTTATTATACTTTAATATCCATCCAGCACCACTGGGTCGAAATTGCCATAGGACGGCGTAAATGATAATAATTATAATAACTACTACTACTAACATTGGATAATAGAAACTGTAACTAACAATCTATGGATCACAAAATCTGAAATAAACTTTATTTATTATTATTATTATTATTAATATGTGATGAACAATTTAAAATCTAAAATATGCCCCTGAACACTTTTTTTCTAATCACTATAATTTATTTTTAATCAATTTTTATACTTTTATTATGAAATTAATATGCACTTCCATTGCCTCTAGAATGTAAAATATGAAGTAAGCCTTTGGCTTTCCTACAGAGCGGACCTATGCGCGATTTCGTTGTCACCGGCGTAATTCGATTTTTATTTTTTCAACGACTAGTGATGCGCCATGATAATTTTTTGTGTGAATTAAATTTATGAGGTATATTCATATTCGTGTTATGTAAATGATTAGGCATAATTTATTATGTAATTACTGTTATAAGGTATGAAAAATTGTTGTGATAACATGTTATGCCAGAATTATTGCATAGATACAGTATTACTATTGCTGTATTGCAGCCGAATTGGGTTGGCACATGTTATAATTTATATAAGTCACTTCTATGGAGGGAGGAAGGGAGGAGAACAATACGTTAGTATAATAATTATCAACAATCAATGGACCACAGGAAACTTACACACATTTTTATTGTATATAATATTTTCATGACTACTGACACTCATAGTCATCTGCATAGAGGTTATACAGAGGTGATGCTTTTGTTCTTCCTCCCTCCTCAATGGGCTACTGGAAACTTACACACCTATTCTAATATTGTAAAGGGGAAATATTAGTTTGTGCGTGAGTGTGTGTGTTTGTATGTAACGAATAGGCTCCGAAAGTACTGGACCGATTGCAAAAATTCTTTCACCATTTGATTGCTACATTATCACAGATTACTTTTTTTAAATTTTCCGGGAAAATGCTTCATTGCCATAGGAAAACGGGTAAAATTCTGTCAATTACTTAATGCCTTGACCGATTGGGTTGAAATTTTGTATGTGTATTTTTATTGTTTCACAAACACGAATGTATTATCTATATATGTATATATATATACTAGCTGCGTCCCGCGGTTTCACCCGCGTAAATTTCGATCCCGTGGAAAATCATTCCATAGCATCACATAGGATTTTTTTCGGGATAAAACTACCTGTGTGTTAATCCATGTTACTCTTTATGTGTGTGCCAAATTTCATGAAAATCGGTTTAGCGGTTTTTGCGTGAAGGAGTAACAATTAAACAAACATACAAACTTTCGGATTTATAATATTAATAGGAGATATATTTATATATATATCTCTCTATTAATCTCTATTAATATATATATATATATATATATACAGGGTTAAATGTAATTAACGCTAAGACTTCTTGCAGGCAGCATGTCTACATCAATACCAACAACATTTGTTCTACGACTTTTGAAAATTAATAGTTTTTAAAATTTTAATATTCCCATACAAAATTAATATATTCCCTCTGAACTATCATTTAGTCTGCGTGCGGCTAAGAAAATAGCGAGGGAAACGCGCGCGGCAAGATAGGGGCTCTCCTCGCGCGTCTTTCTTACAAGATTAACAGAGTAATAAATAACAGAGAGTGCAAACATTTTTTGTTTTTATTTTTTTGTGCTATTTATCTAGATTCGTAAAAAGTCGTAGAACAAATGTTGTTGGTATTGATGTAGACATGCTGCCTGCAAGAAGTCTTGCGTTAATTAAATTTAACCCTGTATATATATATATACGGAGGTTTCTACGTTGGTATGACCAATTTTCGACAGATAGCGCCACTGTAATTCCAATGAATTTTATATATTGCTATGATAGTCCATGCTGACGTATCTGTTGGTGGCATAGGAAAGCTCGCACGCCACATTTAGTACAAAATATACAGAAATTTTGTATCATGGTGTTTTTTCGATGGACCCGGAAAGTACTGAACCGATTTCGATGATAATATATGGTTTGCAGCATTAATTTAATCCAATTTCAAACATAACCCAAATTTTATTTCGATTGCAACGCGTGGCTCGGTCAAATAGTATAAATATAAAACGCAAAAAAGGTACGAAGAATAATAGAAATATATAGTCATAGGTGAAAATCCGATGAAAGTAATCATATGAAGAGAAAAATATATATCTACAGTTGAAAATCATGTCCCTGCGGACGCAGTCGGTAAATAGTACATTTAAAAGTTTCATTTACGCTTGAGTTTCTCAGAGGACGCAATTTAATTTTTTATATGTAGAGGGTGGTCAATAGAAGCTTAACTTCAATGCGCGTGGTGAAATATGTAGCACAACTAGAAGAGTACGTAGAAGGGAATCGACAGCTGTGCTACGTAGGACAAATAATAACATTAATAGCAAGCCTTTTCTAGCACTTACGCCTTTTATACCTGCTTATGGTTCTAAGTTTTACATTGGGGAAAACTGTAAAAAAACATATTTGTATGTATGGGAAGTAAATATAATAGCATAAGAATGCTAAGATCATAATAAACTGATGAATAAAAAATTTATTAATAGAAAAGGAAGCCTAACGTTTTGTTATTATTGTATTCCTATTTCCATTGTTATGGTGGAAAAAGTGGTCCACTTCGAAGCGCTGTAAGTATAAATAAATAAAATGAATAAAAATGCATAACTTAGTAGTGAAAATTGTTCCTTGATAAATCTTCTACAAAGCTCCTATAATGTTATTTTATTGTAAAATGCCCTGAAAAAAAGTTATAACTTCCGAAAGGAAATTTGTTACAAAATTGTAACTTATTGTCGTTTATAACTTTTTTATTAGATACTTGTCGATAAAAACTAATAGAAACAAAATTGTAGAGAATTTAATTTTCTACGTTTAATCTTTTTAAAAAATTCTGCAGAATTGCTAGTTTACGAGATACAGCGCGAAAACCCTTTACATCCCGTTTTCCAAGATGGCGGCCGAGGTACAAGAGTGGCGACCCCATAAACTTAAACTTAAGCTACTATTGACCCCCCCCCCCTCCTTAAAGGCCTAAAAAAGTACCCTAAATAAGGCCTAAAAAATAACATTTATTGTAATTACTTTACGGGTTTTAACACTATAAAATGTTAAAGCTCTATTGATATTTTATCGTGTTAAAACCCATGAAGTAATAACAATATGTGTAACGAACGCGAAAATCTCAAAAAAAAATAACATTTCAATGGACTAAAATGCGTCATAGATAAATATTATTATACGAGGCGTGCATCATCTAATTGACTTTGTCACAGCCATAGACTACTATTTCATACCAGTCACAGCACTGCCTGTCATCTCGCGTAGATTGTCAGAGGGGCGGGGGCTGGCGGGAGGCGCGGTATCACGAATACGCTTTTTATTTGGCGTCAAGTGCCCTCTTAAGGTTTTTACGAGAATAAAAACGTGTTCCACAATATTTTTTGTCCTCCCTTTTATAATTTTATCTTATATTTTTATTTCCTATTAGTAGACCAGTTTGTTTTCTCTACCATTGATTTTAAAGATTGCTTACATTTCACAACCACATTAACGATAACATAGACTTAATAATTTATTTAGTCTATGAACGATAAGCGCATGAAAATTAAACTGTTACACATTACTTCTATGTAATAAAATAAGCTATGGCGTAATTCTAGACAGATTTACCTAAAATATAAGGAACTGTATCGGGTAATAATACTGATTTATCTACTGCTGTCAATCTTGATCCGTATTTAGACAAAAATTCTAGCACAACGCCGTTAGTCCAACCAAAGCCGACTTGAACTGTATATTCTCCTCCTCCACCTATCCTTCCAGATGTTTCAGCGTCGTATTTTTCAAACATTTCATTAGTTTCTTGGAATCCCTTATAATTAGACCGCACCCAAGTTTGTGCTACTTTAAAAGCTAATCCAGCGGCCTCCTTGGAGTCTATTGCCTCTAAAGCACCAACCATCATACTGACTAGTGGAGGCCAGGCGTTTGGGAAGTCCCATTGCTCGCCACTTCGAATCAAAGAAGCTGGAACTCCACCTGGATACCTGAACGGGTCTAAAACTTGCATTTTTTTAAGATAATCGATAACAGCTTGACCTTTCGCTTTTATAAATGATCTATCTACAACGTTCATCCATAAGGGCGCGACATTGCTTCCATAAAAGTTCTTACGGTGTTGATCCTTTTTGGAATCCCAATCATACCAGATACCATCTTCTTCGTTCCAAAGCACATTTTCAATGTTATTTCTCCAATGATTTTCGAGGCATGCCCAATGTGCTCCCTTTCGAGGATTTTGTAATAACGCGTGGAAATATGCAAGATTGTGCAAAACATTTGCAAAAATGGCATTTAAATCTACAGGAATTATTTCCATTGGTTCGATTCTAGAATGATTGCCGTTATTATTGCCGCTTTCATCTACAAACCAACGAGTGGAGAAATCCCATCCACTTTCAGCGCCACTTTTAAGACCGATGTAGAAGTTTCTCTTTTCTTCGTCGGTTGACAAGGCTTGTGCATTTGTATAATCTGTATAATAGGTCTCTGAACGAGGTCCTTCACTCGGAGCATAATATCTGAGTAAAGTGTATTTACTTTTATTCACTGTAAAAGTTTTAATATGCGTTTCAAGCCAATAGTCCGCTTCGCTTTCAAGAGAATCAATAATCTCTTTCAAAAACGCTGTATCGTTCGTGGCTCGTAAGTAAAGCCTTACCATTGCTGACAAAAGCGGTGGCTGACTTCTCTCCTGGTAATACCATCTGGCTCCATTGGGAATATGTCCAAACTTCCTTTGTAGCTCAACGAGATTACTGATTATTCCTTTGACCGTGTCTTTCATGTCACTAATTAGGAGTCCCTCAATAATCCAATAAGTATCCCAATAGTAGAGCTCAGTAAAATGACCACCAGGTATCATGAAACCGTGATGGATTGGAATCAAACTATATCGATCAGGATTTTCATGGACAGTAGACTTTACCTTAACTCCAAGCTTTAGCCAAATGTCATTGAGATCTTTACTAAATTGTCTCAATTTTTCATCTTTGATGCTTTCGAGAAATTTTGGGTTCATGTTATAATCAGTGGGCGTCCATTTATTATAGACATCAACTTCATCGAAATTATTAATAACGAATTCCTTAAGTTGTTCTCGTGAAGGATTACCATCGGTTTTGTTAAGTAATACATCAAAACTCGACAGTATTGTTTTCTCATCATATTTCATTTCCAAGTCAAGGAAGTGTTTGGAGTGACTGAGAACTTCTGCCATCTGCACATGGTGCAATAGTTTACTATTGCAGTATATGGGTCTGTCACATGTTGGTTTCAGCTTGTCTGCGAATACCAGCGACAACATTCCCGCCAACAATATTAGCTTCATCTGTAACAATTACATGACATGTATTATTTATTTACAACATATATAAAATATGATCACATTATCTAAGATGGTCTCTCTAATATACTAAAGGGTGATAAAACACTTATTTTTATTTGTTTTTCTTGGATTGAGCTACACAGTGTTTAGGGCTTTACAGCAACAGGTACGTCTTCAGTACACAGCCGAAGTGAGAAGCTTGATCACCTCGAGGAGGATGGAAAAGTTTACCACAGGTGGGAAATTCATTCGGCCATTACTGTAGTTACTTACGGCGTATGACGTTTTAGGTAGCTAAACAAAAAAGATCAAGGCAGTTTCAAGTGCTCTCATTTTTAAGATCAAAGCTAACCTGAAAGCTACAGCCAGTATATGATGAAAAATCGGTCAGTGTGAATATTCTCGGCATTAGTTCAGCCCGTAAGATGCGAAATTTAAATTGGAATTAGGCCAAAGATAGTGTTGTATAAAAAGTGAGTTTTTGGGTTTCTAAATGGCAAAAAACGGAATCCTTACAGATTTGTCATGTCTGTATGTCTGCCCGTCTGTCCGTATGTCGCAGTCATTTTTTTCCGAAACTATTGGGCCTACCTTGAAGCTTTGTAAGTTGATGTATCCTTTTATTTTTCTCAATACATAGAACTGAATCTAAATATTTTTTTATCCAATATGTGAGTAATGTCTATGGATGGATAGGTCTTTAAAAATGACATGAAGGTTACTAAAACTATTTTTCGTAAAAATCAACTGTTTGAAAAATAGAGGCTTCCAAAGTGGATATATAAGAATAAGAATATTTTTATTTCTTTCCTCAATAATGATAACAATACAGTATGTAGTAGTAAGTTTTGAAAATACAAGTGTTAATATGTGCGTGTGTGTGTGTGTCTCGAACTTTCAAAATAGGAGCGTGAGAACTCTAAACAATATATACAAGGTTGATAAAAGCGAGAGGCATTAAATTAAACTACATATTTAGTGTATAATTTCCAGGCTACACAACAAAAATCAGATCAATCGAAGCTATAGTTTAGCCACAGGACTTTTTTATAGTTTTTTCTCACTTCGTTCGCTTTACGCCAGCTAATTGTCGACTATGAGCGGGCGGAGTCTTTCACCCCGTGCGATGTGATCAAAGCATGATTCTATTTTTTCGCTATTTAACTTATTCGAAAAAAGTATTTTCGTATACTTTTCTTAAACTTTTTTTATAGTTTTTTATAGTTCATTAACCCGCCGTTGGTGACGTGCATGTCTGGGAGACCGGGTGATTCGAAAAAAGTGAATAACTTTTAGACCCGTCATCGAAGCGTGTTGCGATTTCGAGTAGCTGCTTCAT
Organism: Calycopis cecrops; assembly: GCA_001625245.1. NCBI lineage: Eukaryota > Metazoa > Arthropoda > Insecta > Lepidoptera > Lycaenidae > Calycopis > Calycopis cecrops. The sequence continues at coordinate 55,449 of LUGF01045086.1, forward strand.
TTTACATCCCCCACCGTTAGTTCTCCCCGCGGCATCGTAGCGGGCGCAGGTCCAAGAGTTTTAGCCTCAACCCGGTCCGTGAGACCGGCGTCACCAGACACCAACTACGTAAGTAAATTATTCAAAGTTGAATTTTTATACTTTTCGTAAATTTTGTAATTTAAGCAAAAGTAAGTGATACATTTACTGTTATTTTGATTATAGTACTATACAGACTTTTAGTTATTCAGCTTTGTGTACAATTTTATTGATATTTTACAAAAATATGTAAGAAATACTTATATTTTCTTTTAGAATGTCTTACGAAAATGAACAACGTCGCCTTGAAGCGTTCCTACAAGAAGCCATACGATCTGATGAAGATCCATCAAAAACATCATCGGATAGCGAAGCTGGAAGCGACGTAGAACCAGAAAATCTAGTATCAGATAATAATTTGGACATCGAAGAGGATTTGAGTGACCGAGAATCTTCAGGTAATAATGACTTTCTTTGGTAGGTGTATTTTTGATTTTTCATTAGAAGAGTATATTTTTTGTTATTTCTTAATAGTTTCTAATGTCATAAAACTGGGAAAGGCTGATTCAATAAGTAAATGTTTAAGATTGTTGTTAATTTTAAATTATATAAAACATATGAAAAATAAACATGTTGATTTTAGTGTCCTAAGTATTACTCTCTAGTAACAATAAACGAGCTGTGATTTTACAAATGCTTGTGTTTTATTGCCATACATACATGTTAAATCAAAACTAAACTAACTATATGTTAAATAAATAATTATTTATAGGCAAAATTTTAGTTCGAAAAACCCGGTCCGTGAGACCGGGGTCACAAATGATGTCAATCGACGTCACCAATGGCGGGTTAACTGTAGGCACATAAAATATATGTGGTTTAATTTAATGCCTCTCGCTTTTATCAACCTCGTATTTATGCTGTAGATCTCCATGAAAAAATTCAACGAAAACTAGGTTTGAGCAAAATACCATTATTAATAGTAAAAAAGTTTTAATATTTGTTTTAATACAACATTGTCGTTCATACAAACGCTATGAAAAACCAATTTTTTTTTATTGTTTGATAAAAAATTATACGGTAATGATGGTACGGAACCCTTCGTGAGTGAGTCCGACTGGCACTTAGCCGGTTTTCTGACCTATATTCTAGCAAATTAAATATTTTACAAGCCTGTTAAATATAAATTGATAATATGAAATGACATCGGTCTAATATTCTGGTTCTAATTATCATGTGAAAGAATGTAGAATAGAATAGATTAATGTTTATAACATTAATTTAATGAACGAAGGAACAGGGAGTGCCACGCTGTATGCATGCAAGCTGAATTGGGCTGACACGACCGGGGAAATACCTCGCGATTATACGAGATCGATTTAAAGTGACAGCTGTGCGTTTCATGCGGTATGTAAGTAGTCGGTGGCGCAAGGAGGTGGGAGGAGGAACTCCTTCCTCTTCGGCAACGCATCTGTTTGTAATAGATAATTTTATTTTATATTTATTAAGTAAGATTCAGCTTTAAAACGGCCAGAGACAAGCACTTACATGGAGGACATTTTGCCAAGGAATTTCATGCTCCAAAAGAATTTATTAAAAAACCTGATAATATGATGGCATTTAATATTGAAAAGAAGGTTGGACTATATGATGAGAACATTTGGAGAACAAGTGGACAGTAGTGCTTCAGCTCATATAACCTACAAAAAAAACATATTTTCACACTTAGAAGAATGCAGTCAAAAGTTTTTGATTCTTGGTAATGAACAATCAGTTGAAGTATGTGGAATTGGGAGAATAGTGATACAAAGATTTGTCAATGGACAATGGCAGTCAGGAGTATTAAATGATGTACTATATGTTCCAAGTCTAAAGAGAAATTTGTTTTCTAAAGGTGTAATAATTCGTCAAGGTTATTCACTTATCAAGAAAGGAAATAGTGCATTAATTTATTTGAATAAAGAAATTGTAATGACTGCACAAATCAATAAAAATAATCTATATGAGTTGTACATTAAAACTGTGATTCCTGCTAAATGTAATGTAATGCAAGACAGTACTGACATCAGAAGGTGGCATGAAAGACTCGGCCACATAAATTTGATGGCAATAAAAAACATGGATAAAAGCAAGGTTGTTGATGGTTTAAAAATAAAAGGCGATACTGAAGAAAACTATACCTGTGAAGCATGTGCATATGGCAAGCAACATCGACGACCTTTTAAAAAGTGTACAAGAAGTGAAATACTGCCAGGTGAGCTGGTGTACAGTGATGTGTGTGGCCCAATAAGTCACACATCAGTGCAAGGGATGCGCTATTTTGTATTATTCAAAGATGCCAAGACAAGCTACAGGCATGTATATTTCATGAGAAACAAAAGTGATGTATTATTTCATTTTAAAATCTATAATGCTATGATAAAGAATAAATACATGCACAGTGTAAAAATTTTACATACTGACAACGGAAAAGAATATGCCAATACTGCATTTAAAGAATTTATGGAAAAAGAGGGCATAATACATGAGTTTACTGCACCCTATACTCCAGAACAAAATGGACGTGCAGAGAGGGAGTTTAGAACCATAGTTGAAAGTGCTCGTTCTATGTTATACTCTCGAGATGTGCCATTATATTTATGGGCTGAAGCGGTGAACACAGCTGTGCATTTACTCAACAGGACCTCGTCAAGTCAATCACCCAATATAACACCTTTCGAATCTTGGACTAGTATCAAACCTCAGATGAGTCAGATACGAGTGTTTGGAAGTGAAGTATATGTGCATATACCAGATGAACAACGGAAGAAAGAATATGGGTTGCGTAAATACGACCGTGTTTCTGAATCAATTCATTGCAATGGCTTCCTATCCACCAACTCAGGAATTTACATATGCTTACTCTGTTGTTCAAAGTCCTCAAAACGCGTTCACCGCAATACCTATCAGAACGATTTATTTACAGCCTTCCGAGCGACAGGCCCATAAGAGCATGCACAGTAAAGAATGCACTATCCGTACCCCCTTACTCCACTTCATTTTACGGGAATTCTTTTACTGTGCGTGCAGCCCAGCTATGGAATGCCCTCCCTGAGGATATACAGCAGAGCCCTTCATTAGACATCTTTAAGTCCAGACTGAAGAAGCACTACCTAACGTCTTCAGAGCATTAGCATAGGAGTGCACGATATATATCGATATTTCATAAAATATCGATATATGTACGCGATATATCGCTTGAACCCGATATTATCGAATCACTGAGTATCGATATTTATATCGATATATTTCATCCGATATACGAAATATCGGATGAAATTAAAATAACACTCCAATCCATTTTTATATTAATTTCTTTATTTACGATTGAGTTAAATAAAATGTACCCCGAGTTATTGAAACACTCGCTTTCACAATAACGGAACGCAACGACAAAGATACTAAATATTCTCTCATAATCATAATAATCTGTATTAATGTATTCTGTACAATCTGTGTCTATACTCTGTGGTTGGTCGCTTCGCGTTTTCTACTTGTCGTTACTGGCTATGTTTTCAGTCCAAAATAAATAATACTTGTACTACACAGACGCGGTAAGTTTAACAGATAGTGTCACACTACATGCTTCCATGCAGCCTAATTGGGCCGACACGACAGGGGAGGTACCTCTTCGCTTACACGAGACTGACTTAAAGTGACGGTGTGTAAGTGGCCTTTGGAGGTGAGAGGAGAAAGGTGGGCAGCGCATCTGTATAGCCTATATGCGGATGTCTGTGGGCGTCGGTACTCTTGAAAATAGCTCCTGCTCGTTTGCCCCCTAAACCATAAAAAACAAATTACTTACGATATATCGAAAATATCGATATATTTGGACGAT
>LUGF01045086.1:74931-91459 GCA_001625245.1 Calycopis cecrops
AAATTCCGTGCACTATACAAAATTAAAATCAAAGATGGCCACTGCTACAAAATGGCGGACAACTTAGTTTCTTCCCGTTAACCCATTCATCTGAAATTTGGTATACACCTTTGATTTTGATGGCAATACAATTACCCATATTCAATATTATTGTGAATCCAATATGGCCGCCGCTACAAAATAGCGTACAACTTAGTTTTTTCAATCCCATCAATATGGGTATCAAAATAAAGAGAGTGGTAAGTATTGTTGGGATATACAATGTAAATAACATAAATGTACTAATAGTTTAATAAAGTTAATTCTCTATGACATTCTGGTACAGGCAGACCCCATTGAACTAAACAATGAAGAAGAAGTTCCATATTTGCCAATGAATCAAGACCAGTTCATACAGGCTAAGCAGTCGAAGAATACCGGACAAAAGATTTTTTTTTTACAATGGGTACCCAGTCCATACAAAATCAAATGAAGCCCCGCAATATCAGCTCATTCCATTTGACCGTATACAACGAAGAGCGACTCGAATCGTCGATAACCAGTATCTCACCCGCCAGCTTGATACTCTTGTCTTGCGTAGAGATGTCAGCTCGCTGTGCATCTTCTATCGTATTTATCACGGGGAGTGTTCCGAGGAATTGTTCGGATTAATACCTGCAGCTGAATTCCATTATAGGAATTCGCGCAGAAATTCCAAATTCCACCGTTACCACCTAGATCCCCCGAAGTCTACTACTGTGCGCTATAAGCGCAATTTTATCCCACGCACCATTTCAATATGGAATCAGCTGCCCCCCTCGGTATTTCCGGACCGATACGACCTTGGGATCTTCAAGAAAAGAGAGAGCAGAGACCTCTGGTGTTGCGGATGTCTGTGGGCTTTGGTGTTCACTTTACATCAGGTGACCTAACTGCTCGTTTGCCTCCTATGCTATAAAAAAAAAACAAATGTCAGGTTCCGAAGAACGTTTGAAAATATTCTTTACAGGCGGAGCTGGTATACGCATGACTTTTCGATTGAGGTTACTACGAGACCAAATTAACAGGTGTTACGCGAAAGATGCAGTTAAAGTATGTGCACCAACAGGAGTTGCAGCCAGATGAATAAATGGAGCTACGATACACAGTACATTAAAATTGCCTGTACAGAAAGACGGTCGAATAACAGGTATGTCACCACTCTCAGGAAACTATTTGCGAATAATGAGGCAACAGTGGCACGAGACAGAATTTCTGATTGTCGACGAAATTTCTATGGTGTCCTACCAAATGTTGTGCATGATGGACGCACGATTAAGGCAAATTAAGAACTGTGAAGATGAGTTCTTTGGAGGAGTAAACGTATTACTCTTTGGTGATCTTTTACAACTGCCTCCTATTAAAAAATCGGGCACACCTGTACTCAAACAGCCAGAATATCTGCAACCAGCTACACATATCTGGCGTTTATTCACACTATGTGAGCTAACTGAAAATATGCGTCAGCAACAAAAAATCACACGTTTATTGATATATTAATTGCATTAAGTGTCGATGAGCTAACTGCCCAACATTTTAGTATTTTAATGGGAACACTTCTTGAAGACACAAGTGATGACTTTTCAATAGACAAAGCGTTAAGAGTGTACCCCACAAACCAACAAGTCAAGGACCACAATTCTGCCGTTTTAAATTTGTTTAGAAACAAAGGTGATCATAATTATAAAATAAAAGCACAGAACCAGCTAGTACACGTTGCCCGAAATGCAGACAATGTGGGTATAGCTACTATAATACCAGCTGATATCAATAAGACTGGGGACTTACCAGCAGAGTTGGAAATATTTGTGGGAGCAAAAGTCAAGCCTACGTTGCTCTTAGTAGAGTTTGACTGCAATAAACTAACAGGCAAGGCCTTGCAATAATGAGGCACTCAACGAATTGAATAGAATGAGAAATAAAAACTAAAAACTTAAAAATAAAAAAGTAAAAAAAAAATTTAAGTTAAACGGTTTTATATTGCAGATAAATGTACTAAAAGCTAAAAAATAATTTCATGATACAGTCATGGGTACCAATATGTATAAATTGTTATATTTTCAAAATAAAGTAACTCGTAACCTACTCACTTTATGGAAATATCTATCACATAAATTCCTAAAAATACAATATACATTTATGTAAACACCTATGGCAGAAGATGTCATTTTTGAAATATACAAATTTTAAATATATACATTGATTAAACTAAAATAAAATCGTGGGGCACGTCCACTTTAAATGAATTTTGGATGACTTTGGGATTAACTCTATCATATTCATAGAAATCCAGAAAGTGAGTAGGTTACGAGTTACTTTATTTTGAAAATATAACAATGTATACATATTGGTACCCATGACTGTATCCATGAAATTATTTTTTAGCTTTTAGTACATTTATCTGCAATATAAAACCGTTTAACTTAATTTTTTTTTTTTACTTTTTATTTTACATGAACATCCCTAACATTAAATTTACGCACGGTCGTCGTCATGAGTCATGTGGCCGAGCTGATGATTGCGGATGCTACTTGTACCTTCCATCATATATCGGGGTTTAACCGAGCAGACCAGACACTAATATTCGACATGTTTTATGATGTTCTGCGAAAAAGAATTGTATCTGTAGCGGTTTGTGAGTAGCCGGTGGCCCAAGAACCGCATCTGTGTAATAATCATGTGGCTATCAGGTGGGTAATAGTGAAAAATAGAAGCAAATTACCAACTTTTTATCTTGTCAAAATGATATACGAGTATTTCAATCACATCGATACGTTGGTTCATCCGATGAAATTAATCAGAAAAGCACTCTGCTCGCTCGCCCTTAGGGTCAACTCATACCAAAAGAGCGGCGAAGGGCAGCGAAGCGTAGCGCAGTTTATGTGTCATATGAGTTTCAACTTTATTTTCATTGCTATAGAACTTATTATCGAATTCTCGCGACTTCTGGAACATTCCAGCGACTTCCCGAGCAGTCGCGGGAATCCGCGCGCCTTCCCTAACGGGCGGGTCGCTTCGCTTCGTTGTGAGTTGACCCTTAGACGTCTTTTTGCCCCTTTTCTCCCCGGAAAAAACGCAGCCACGAAACCCGGCTGCTGCTCCCTCAAATGTTCCTTCTTTTATTTTAGGGAATAAACTTTACAAAGTAATACAATCCATACCACAACTTACGCTGGAGTAAGCTTACTTATTTCTGTATCTGCGGCATGGAAACAATTCCTGAATTCATTAAATATCTTCTAAGAAATTTCCAAAGCCTTTGACTACGTACAGTATACACATGTACAACATGAAACATTGGACAAAAAAATTGATCTCTATGGTTTAGGTAGGCTAGATCTTAACTATTTAATATCATATTTAATTAACAGGACTCAAAGGTGTGAAATAAAACAAAAGAGATGACAAGGAGCTGCGATAAAAATGGGGCTACCATTTCTATCGCAGTTCCTTGGCCCCCTTATCCTCTTTATTTGTATGTTTTTAATGTGGGCCAAAATCTTCCATAGGATTATAAAAGCTGCTACGAATTTGAAAATTCTTTGTTTATTTTCTGGCCAGTGTTTTGTTCTATAATTAAAGAAAAACAATTTTATTTTTCAATTTTTTATATTTCATAACAAACATTAATTTTATTTTAAGATAATATTTAATTCATAACACAGCGAGTCTTATTTAAGCTTACCTAAACAATTGTTCGATAAAATATACATACATTATCATGGCACCTATATTTTATATGATTACCTATAACTTTTCAACAAAACATAATAATTATCTTCTAGAAGTCTCCAGAACTATTTAAGAATTATTTAGTAATTAGGAATTCTTTTCGTATATTCTTACTCGTCTAAAGCTCATCTTCATTATTAAATGCTGGATCTTTGTTGCTTATACTATAATAGTACTAGTAGTCAAATCAACTAGAAACTTCACAGACTAGTTTCAATTTCAAAAAATGATTGCTATACACTATCTACACTATAAATGATATATCATGGTACAGAGTAGTATATCATAGTATATTAGCTAGAATCTGATTTAGTTGATAACAAAACATATATTTATGTTATAAATAATTAATTTAACAGTAAATTAGAAAACAAAAACTCGATTATTTATATTTTAATGTACCTAGTGTTACTGACGTTACCAAGATGAATCTAACGCCTCAAACATACATACGTTCGAATAATATTATCCTGCTAGAAGTCGGCAAAATGTAATTTAGTTAATTTTTTAGGGTTCCGTACCTAATGGGTAAAAACGTAACCCTATATAACTATTGGGTTGTAATTGATCATACATGTTTGAATACTGTTAAACCAAAATATTCTATTAAACAGCTCTTACATAAGCAGGTACTTGATTTATTACTGGACTATCTTCTGCTGTCAATCTTGATCCATATTTAGACAAAAATTCTAGAACCACGCCGTTGGTCCAGCCAAAACCAAGTTGTACTTCATATTCTCCGCCGCCACCGTACTTTCCTGGCTGTTCTACGTCGTATTTTTCAAACATTCCCTTTGTCTCTTGATATCCCTTATAATTAGCGCGCACCCAAGTTTGTGCTACTTTAAAAGCTAATTCAGCGGCCTCCTTGGAGTCTATTGCCTCTAAAGCACCAACCATCATACTGACTAGTGGAGGCCAGGCGTTGGGGAAGTCCCATTGCTCACCGCTGCGAATCAAGGAAACTGGAACACCACCAGGATAATCTAAACCTTGAGATTTTTTAAGGTAGTTGATGATTGCATGTCCCTTAGCCTTTATAAATGATTTATCAACAATGTTCATCCATAACGGGGCAACATTGCTGGGATAAAAGTCTTTACGGTGTACATTCTTTTCGAAATCCCAATCATACCAAATACCGTCTTTGTCATGCCACAGCACAGCTTGGATGTCGTTTTTCCACTGCTTGGCGAAGTATGCCCAAGTTGCTCCCTTTCGCGAGCAAATTAACGAGTGGAAGTGAGCAAGATCTTTTAAAACGCCAGCGAAGATGGAGTTCAAATCTACAGGTATAATTTCATCGGTGTGGATCGTAGAAAGATTACCATTATTTTTGCCATTTGCGTCTACAAACCAACGAGTGGAGAAGTCCCATCCACTTTCAGCGCCACTCTTAATGGCGATGTAGAAGTTCCTCTTCTCTTCTTCGGTTGAGAAGAATTGTGCGTTTGTATAATCTTCGTAATAGGACTCTGGACGTGGCCCTTCGCTCGGAGTGTAATATCTGAGCAAAGTGTGTTCCTTTTTGTTCACTTTAAAGGTCTTAGTCTGTGTTTCAATCCAGTAGTTCGCTTCATTTTCGAGATCATCGATAATTTCTTTCAAAAATTCTACATCGTTTGTTGCTCTTAAGTAAATCCTTACCATAGCTGTCAGAAGTGGTGGCTGGCTTCTCTCCTGGTAATACCATCTCGCTCCATTGGGAATATGTCCAAACTTCCTTTGTAGTTCGACGAGATTACTGATTATTCCTTTTACTGTTTCATTCATGCCACTTATTAGGAGGCCTTCAATAATCCAATAAGTATCCCAATAGTATAGCTCCGTAAATCTACCGCCAGGTATAATAAAACCGTGATTAGTTGGGATCAAACTGTATCTATCGGGGTTTTCATGGACAATAGACTTTACCTTAACTCCAAGTTTTGGCCAAATGTCATTAATATTCTTGCCAAATTCCTTTAATTTTCTGTCTCTGATGGTTGCGAGGAATGCTGGGTTCTTGCTATAATCAGTTGGTGTCCATTCTTCAAGTTCGTTCCCTTTTTCAAAATTATCATTAACGAAATCCTTAAGCTGATCCCGTGAGGGGTTGCCATTAGTGTTGTTATATAAGTCGTCAAAGTTTGCTAATATTGTCTTCTCGTCATATTTCATTTGCATGTCAACAAATGTCTTGGAATCGTTGAAAATTCTTGCCAACTCGACATGGTGCAAGAGTTTACTGTTGCAGTATATTGGTTTCTCGCACGATGGTCTCAGCGTGTCCGCAAACACCACCGTCAGAGTCCCCACGAGCAGTAACAGCTTCATCTGTAACAACCAAATTAAATTTATTACTTATGTGCAGTAATTATTTTTTTAACATTCCTATTTAAGAACAAACAAAATAAAACTCTTCTCTCCCTTATGTAATCGCGGCAAGTGACAGCCCTGTTGCCATATTTCATGCGGTAGCCCCTAATGAACCAACTGAAACGCACACACGTGGAGGAGTAGGCAAGGAGGGTAACATATTAGCATAAAAATTATGTGTGTGAGCGTACGTATACACCAAAACGATCCGACTGCTCGTTTTATCTTATACAAGGTTGATAAAAGCGAGAGGCATTAACATACTTAGTGTATTATTTTCTGGCTACTCAATAAAAATCATCTCAGCAATAGTTTAGCCGTAGGATTTCTAAAGCTTTGTCTTACTTTGTACATGAATATTATAAATGCGAATGTAAGTTTGTTTGTTACCCTTTCACGCGAAAACTGCTCAACCGATCATCATGAAATTTTGTACACATGTTCTTGGAGGTATTAGAAGTAACATAGGATAGCTTTTATCCCGAAAAAATGTTCCTGAGGGATGCCATGGAATGATTTTCCACGATATCGAAATTTACGCGGGCGAAGCCGCGGGGCGCAGCTAGTGATGTATATTCCCGATCAGGTGACAGTAAATACTTATCGGCACAGTTTTTACTTTCTTTGTTTTGTGATTATTTTGTAAGTACGTACATACATGCCTCAAACTATACAAGGTTACTTTTTGGTCACCAGCCAAATTTTCAGGTTTGGTTCAGAATCAATAATACATTCATAAAATACATTCAATTTATGAAATAAAAAATACTAAAGAAACAATTAGACATAACTAGGTTGTCCCATGTTGTAAAATATATTTCTTGGTTACCACGAGCATCACACACACTCTCGACTCACGGTAGGCCGACATCACTGACCTTGAAGTAGATACATTTCGTGTAGGAACAACAATCGATGTATTTTTAATGACCATTTCAAATCTATTTTTATTTAACAAAATATTACAATCAGATGAAAAAAATAAACACATCCTTTGAATTATGTTGACTTCTTTATTTTAAAATTTGGCCGGTGACCAAAAAATAACCCTATATACAAGGCATCAAACTACGTTGATGTAATTTTATTCTACGGAGAATCTTACGGAAACTTAATTAGCTATTTAAGTTCTTTGAAAAGCAATTTTCGTATACTTCTCGTAAACCTTTTTTATAGTTACGGACTAACTGTAGGCAGCTGGTTTTATTTAATGCTTCTCGCTTTTATCAACGTTGCATACTATAAAAAAACTGATGTGTTTAGCAAAATTTGTTCAGGATTATCTGAAAAAAAATGCAATGAAAACGAGTGTGTTCTTTACAGACAGTCCAAAAGAGGCCAACAAAACTTTATTGATTGACCAAAGACAAAAACTTTATTGATTACATAACAGATTATTCCCATACCCACTACAAAAAACTTAATTAATTTTGATTTCGAGATAGAGAGTGACACACACACGCACAAACCGCACGAAACATGACAGTATAGCTATCACTTTCCACCAATATCATGAGAGTGAGAGGCGCCGCGTCAGTCGCGCCGCCCCAATTCGGATGCAATACATCATGACACAACCTCTTACTATAACAGGTGTAGCAACTTGCAGCGTGCGTCGTTTATGGCTAGTATTTATATAAAAACAAATATTCTAACAAACGTACAAATATTCGATACAGGTGCAGAACTTTGTACTTGTAAGAAATAAATGTGGAATAATGAAAAAAAAAACCGGCCAAGTGCGAGTCGGATTCGCACACCGAGGGTTCCGTAGGAACGGGAGGTATGGGCAAAAGTAATAGACGTTGAGAAAATTACACTTCCCTGCGACAAGTTGACAAACTTATATATGCGGGTGCTTGCATACATTTAGTATGAAACGATCTACATGCATAAGTTGGTAATGATTTTTCCAGTGATATAAATTTTATTTACCAATTTTTTGATTTAATCCTATATGTATACAGTAAGGTCTTACTTCTTATCAAATTTCAGAATTATAGCTCAACGGGAAGTACCCTATAGGTTTTCGAAAAAGTGCGTTTTCATACAAAAATTGTGCATATATATGGCTATAACTTTTTATTGCGTTAACTTAGAAGTGTTATTTTTTCAAAGCCTCAAGACGTAACTGACCTCCGTATTTGACAAAAATTTTAGCTTAATCCCTTCACGCGTTTCAGAGAAAAAGGTCTTGACAGACGTACAGACGGACAACAAAGCGATCCTATAAGGGTTCCGTTTTTTTCTCTTTGAGATACGGAACCCTAAAAATATAATGGGATAACTAAGCTACTTAGCGGGGCTGTAGCCCGGGCCGTTCAAGCCTAAAGGCCCAAAACTTAAGGGCCTTAAGATATTTTTTGTACGCAAAAAAATGGGGCCTATTCTCAACTCCAAGGTCTCCTAGCATCGGACCCCACCAGAGCTTCATTCGTCACTGGCCACCCTGGACTATCACAAGGTACACAAAACACGAAATCTTCGGCGTCACTTCACGCCAGTAATCCTACTATTATAAACGCGAAAGTTTGTAAGGATGGATGGATGTTTGGATGTTTGTGACTCTTTCACGTGATTATTATGCCGCAGTTGATGACAAGACAACGTCTGTAGGGTCAGCTAGTGCTAGATAAAAACGCACAGTTGCCGAATAAAAATTACAATTGGCCAATTTTTGGCCATGAACTATAAAAATTCGCTCGACTAATACATGCAAATTGTTTTGACATGACCGTACATCTAACGTTCGCCACGTGCTAGATGTTCAATGCCAGTAGCTATATCCAAGCCAGTAGAGACTAGCCATGTGCGCAGGACATACAGAGAACAAGCTTCTAGACTGGCTCGCCAACTAGTGGCTGAAATGTGAACCTTGTACAAACATATTTCCGTTCGACGTTTGTATGTTAATTACAATATATATGGAATGAGTTTCTTGATTGTTGTGAGATCTGGTAGCTGTTTTAAAGAGCATTCATCTGCTGTTTATTAGTAAACACTTAAATACTTTACTACTATAATTTTTTTCAATCAGTTATTTGGTTATTTTGTATGAAATTGAAAAGATGTCTTAACACCCACGACAAAGTGATTTTTCTTTTATTGTCACTTGAATTAGAAATCCATCCAGCTGCTTCGATTACTAAGTCATCAGTACAGTGTAAATATCATATACATAAACAATAAGATTATTTTCGAGTAATAACATCTCTTGATATCTCTATCATGTAAAGGAGACTAGCGAAACTAGGCCTAGCTATTAAAATTTATTTTTTTCGATTCGGAACGGATTCTATGAAAATAATTTCGGGTGGTACCTCGGTCCTGTAGGCCTGATTCGGCTGCAATGCGGCACGCCAATGTCTTCTAAAGAGTTGCAATGGACTTAGTTAAGTATATATAAGAAGCTAATTTTGAGACGATGTTAATGAAATATTTTAAAATGTCATGTTTTAGCAGTTTATGATAGAATCAGTGTTTGATACTAAACATTAGATATTATGATGATATATGAACAAGTAAAGGCTATATTATTATTCTACTTTTCGGTACTAATATAAACAAAACACAAAAATATTGAAGTTAAACAACCTAATGAAAAAATTATGTCAATTTAAGAAATATTTAACGTCAGAAAACTAACTTTTAATAACATAATTCGCAATATCTCTAATATCCCAATTAACAAAGCTTAACGTGTTATACATATTTATAGAATCTGTAAATTCTAATCTACTTAGCCTGCCATAAATAATCAATGTAAATTGTAATGATCAGGGCCAAGGTCCAAAGAAAGTTGCCAATCTACTTTAATTAAAAATAAAATATAAAATTTAAATATTTATCACAAGAAATATTATATTACTTATCTTTTTAAGTGAATATTACGTAGTTTAATACATACTTTTTACCTTAGTGGGATTCGAACTAGCTACATCTGTCTTTGTACATGACGGTTGTGCTTAAGAGGCATCTTGATTGGAGAGTGTGATCACTTAACTCATATTTACACACTGTATGTATAAAAAATAATATTTCATTTTTTTGAATCGAACTCTTTTTATTCTCCATACAAAATTATAAAAAAAAGTTAACAATTTAACATCCACTATTATCAACTGTAATGACTCGGTTAAATGAAGGCTCACGGAAGCGCGTGCAGCCAAGTTCTGAACGCACGGTTGTTATGCGTTTCTGATACTATAAATGATAACGAGTGAATGACATTTATTATGCGCGTCATATATATTTGAACATTTTCTTTGGTCAATTTACGAAATTGTTTTTCATCACCATATAACACTATCGCATTACAAATAAATGTTTAAAATGTTCACTTTTCTTAGCTTTAAGTCACATTACAGCGGTCACGGTCATGGTCATATTTCTGCAACCATAATCGCTGATTGTCACCGAAAATCGGAAACATTACTTCAAATTAATAAATTAATAATAAAAAAAATAGATATAAAAACTGGCTAAAGCAAAAAAATAATAATTATAACATTAAATTATAGCTTTAATTGATTTAAAATCAAATCAGACTTTGCAAATGTGATAGATATTATTTATTAACTCTACTTAATTGTAAAATATTCCGAATTTTCTATATAAAAATACTTTTAATTCTGTTAGAGACCAAAGAGAAAAAATATAATACAAGAAGCATAGCCGAATCGGTTTAATCTTACAATGCTTTTGAAACTCAAATAAAAGTAATATAAAATGAATATTTATGATTGAAAATAGGAGTTAAAAAAATAAAACTGTTTTTATCGCACATTGTTAAATCTACCGTTATATAAGTGGTGGTTTTCAGGTTCAAGTGTGACTGAGCTAAAAGTAACGATAATTTTAAATTCAAATTTACTTATAATTAAGACATAAAGACCTAAAATAATACATTTATTTTGTATTATTATTTTAGTTTATAATTGATTTGATAATTTGTTTGAATACATCCCGTATTTTAATAAAAGTGTGAAGTCGTAACCGGTTATTTTAAGGTTAATAAGTACCTTATATTTTGTAGATTAATGTCATTGTATTTTAATGATAGATTTTAATTAATTTTAAGTCTAAAAATGTTTTAAGTTTATCGTAATGCCATATGTGGGTCTGTTAACCTAAAATAAATAATTATTTAATTTTAATATTAATGTGCAAAATACCTTTAAGTCTTAGCCCCAGCTACCTCCCTCCGCAGAAGCACGAGCAAAACTACATTATTTTATTAATCATCATTCAATTTTTAGATGTGCCCATCCCCACCAAGCATGTAAGTAAGACTGCTACTATAAACCAGTCGTCTAAACGACACTTAATATGTTCATGAACAAATGTTACAATATCCTCTTTTGGTTACATATAATGTTTTCTTTTATTATGTAAGTGCTTTTAAATGTGTTTCAATTTAGCCATCATTTTTATTTGCTACAGGTGATTTGTTTTTCAACTGTGTAAAATCTTGTGCGAAAAGTTTTCGGTACAGCAATTGCTTAGGTTTAAATATTGTCAAACTGCTGGTGTGTTCTGTAATAAAAATATGGAACACTTTTGTTCTATATCACAGAAGAAATCAAAGCCAAATAAAGGTCGATAATACTAGATCTTAGGAAACGATTGCTATATTATCCATATCATACCTCTCTATCCATAATTTCTCACCCTAAACTCCACCAGAATTCGTAAAAACGCTGACATATTTATATCTTATGTACCTAAATGTTAGAGAATAATATTTTCTAACCTTAGTAGTAAGAAGTAGTGCCGCACTACAATATGCTGGCATGCAGCCGAATTAGACGTTTCGTGCGGTGGTTAAGTAGCCGGTGGCCCATGAAGGAGGGAGGAGAAAGGAAGGAGGGCAGCGCATCTGTATAGCCTCTATGCAGATGTCTATGGGCGTCGGTAATCATGAAAATGGCCCGACTGCTCGTTTACCCCCTCAGCCAAAATAAATTTAAAAAAATCCTTACTTATTGGTTGTTGTGGACTTTACTTATTAGTTGAGATTCCGTTTTAATTAGTATTATAAATGAAATATATTAAGACATATTCCAAGACCTTCGAAAAATATCTATACCCGGAATTTTAATTCGATTCCACATTTGACATTAGCTACTATCATTTTATGAAATAATGATACCACATGTAACTTAATAGTGATGAACACAACAATCGAAAAACAATCGCGATTTTATGTAAATTGTAATTATAATTATATCATGTCGGTGTGCCAATTAAAGAATAAAAAAATTGATTTTTATTGAAATAAATACATAATAATTAATAATAAGCATTTATTAATTAATAACAACTGCTTTATTTTATTAAAAGTTAATATTTTTGTTTTTTATATTTTGTTATTTATAACTATTAAAAACAAAATTTATAATAAACCGCTATTTTGTTTATCTTGTCATTCGACTTCATTCTCCCAGTCTGACTGCACGAATATCTTGTATAATTGCGATATTTTGTTATTTTGTTGGATTTTTGTTAAAGTTTATTTACGTTGTGTTTGTTTTGTTATTGTATTACGTTTTGTGAATTTTGAGTATCTCTTTTTTCAAAATGGATCCTCAGCCAAGTACATCACAAAAAGACGCGGACATATTCTTGTCCCAAAAAAAAAACGTCCACGAAAAGCATTAACTGTTACTGAAAAAGTAATGATCCGCAACGTCTACAAGTACGTGAAAAATGAAACTTCTGTGCAATTGGAGGCCCATATTACAACCATTTGTTTTATTTCTCATGTTCCTTCATTATCACATATTTTTATTAATTTCACATATTATAATTATTAAAGAAAACTCTCAGATACTTAATTAACCGTCATAACTAAATTATCCGTTCAAAAATATTTCATTTTTTGATGTACTTAGTTTCGATTAAAGTAGTAGTTGATACTACTATAAACAAGAGGAATCGATTCGGAAATATTTCATTTCCGTATCGAATAATTTCGCAACGTCACTATTTAGTACTTGTCATAACGTTACAACACTGAAATTGTCAAATCTGGAATCGAATTAAAATTCCGAGTATAGATGCTTAATTTCAGTTCCCGTGTTTTAAAGGGAACGTGTCAAGGCTATGTCTACAATATACTGTTTTTTACATTATAAAAGTAAATGAGCCTGATGAGATGGTTGCCTTTATTCCCTCGTTTCTTCCATTGTGCCAACGGAAACTCACAAACACACGGAACGCGAAAACATGGCTGTCACTTTTTGATATTGTGCGACAGGTACCCACTCAGTCTTGCCAGCTCAACTTGGCTGTAATTCAGCATGACACCACCTTGTACATTATCATCAAATTACTTAGCCAAATATCCTTATTATCGCCAAATAATGAGACAATAAGGTATTTAAATGAGTAGCAGCGATAAGTTTTTGTAATGGCTGCTAAAAGAAATGACTCAAATTATCTCGGCTGAATGATCACCGTGGCCTTGTGATGCCTTCCAGGGTCAGGTTACACGTATTCGACATTGAATTAGTTTTTTGGCGTCTGTCGATGGATAACCACTATTTGGATATAGTATATCTACTGCCTCGTCTATTGATAAGCGTGTTCCAACACGGACATTATGTCCCGGGTTCAAATCCGTGTCGGCCTAAAAGTGTTCTTGAGATTATTGAATTTCTAATAACTGTCCGGAGTAAGCAAGTCGGCGTCGCCGGTCCTGAATTCTCCGCGAACTTGGCGGTGTTACACCCCCGTGCCTCGGAGAGCACATTAAGCCATCGATCCTAAACTATATTCTCTCCGGTCGTGTCCGATTGTAGTCCCATCGGAGTAGTAGATATAGATAATAGAGAGGGCAATCGTCTGCGCACTCACTTGTGCACTATCATATGCGTACCGGGCTCATCTCTATAGAGAAGACCGCTGGTCGGCCATTATGACTGGGACCTTTTGCTCACATATCGTAAAGTTAGAAATGGTGCAGTGTTGCGTTTTTGAGCTTAGTTAATAATGACCCACTGGATGGAGATGGGTTGAAGGTGGGCAACGCATAAATAGATGCGTGATCCATGACGGTGTGGATGTATGTGGTCGTCGTTGCATCAAAATATATGTTGCGACTTAAATGGTATCTACATTTTTGTTAGTAAAGCATCCGAAAGGTTGTACAAAAATTAACAGTGAATATTACTGGGAAAAACATTGTGCTATAACAGAGATACAAGCTGATGTTTCGCTTTTTCGATGTCCGTGACACTTCCTCATTATTGGAGACTGTGTAGTTAATATAGTTTTTTTTTAATAGTGTAAGGGGGCCCATAGACATCCGCATAGAGGTTATACAAAGACATTGCTCCCTTCCGCCTCCCTGCATGAGCTACCGGCTACTTACTAAGGCGACAGCACAGCTGTCACTTTACGCCGGTGTCGTGTAAGCGAGAGATACCTCCCCGGCCGTGTCACTACTTGTTGCTAAAATGTGGATTTGTTTCCTTCCTCTCCGTAATATAACTATAATATTAGGGATCTCCCCGGGTTCTCCAATCGCACTGCCTTCATTTATTTTTTATCGCATGTATGCAGCGTGGCACTATCTCTTACTAAATACCAAATTTGAGCCAATTTTTCCTTCATCGGCATGACCACTGTCAAGAGGAAGGAAAGAAGATACAGTTGACAAATTTCACGATTCTGACATACGGGGAAGTCCCTTTAGGTTTCACTCACAGAAGAACACTAATATTGTTTACTGTCTATCTATCTTTGTTTGTCAAAACATGAATTTTAATCAATCCAATTCAATTTCAATCATCTACTAACGTTTGAAGTACGGAATAAATAATACTTATAAGTTAACACCTGAAGTTAGACTGTTGGCGGTCTTACACCTGGTCATGCCCCTGGTTTCTCTCTGGTCCTGTCCTGACTCATCACATCGGAGTTGAAGATTGTTGGTACAGAATCGCTCTTATCACAATCTAATCGGCTAATAGCTTATAATTATAGTTGTAAGAGGTTGTGCCACACTTGCTTGCATGCAGCCGAATTGGACCAGCCCTACCGGGGAGGTACCTTTCGCTTGCGCGAGCCCGACGTAGTGATAGCTGTGCTGTCGCGTTTCATGCGGTGTGCAAGTAGCCGGTGGCCCATGGAGGTGGGAGGAGAAAGGAGGGCAGCGCATCTGTATTCTTATGGGCGTTGGTAGTCATGAAAATAGCTCCGACTGCTCGTTTGCCCCTCTATACCATATAAAACAAAAATTAGTTTAAAAACCTACTGCGGATTTTACTTCCTAGACGCGATCACTTGTCATACGTCATTACGTCATACGATCTGATGACGTCATTGTGATTGGGAGTAAGTAGAGGCAGTATGTGTGCCAGGGGTAGGCAACTTTATTAGAGCACTACTTAATAGAGGAACTGTGTGGGATAACAACTATGGACTTCTTGACAATTGAATCAAACTTCAATTTAAAATTAGTTATGACTAGCCGCGTCCCGCGGTTTCACCCGCATAAGTTTCGATCCCGTGGAATTATCGAGATATTAAATATCGGATTCATGCAAAATTCGAAGTAACTCCACTTTTTGAGTTCAGCTCGGACATATCCACAGACAAACAGACAAAAATTCTAAAAACTATATTTTTGGCCTCGATATCGATTGTAGATCACGCCCCAAGTATTCTTTTAAAAAAAAATCGTAAGAAAGTCAAAACTGTACATTGAATAAATGTACAGTTTTGACTTTCTTGCGATTTTATTATATGTATTATGTATAGATGTTTATAATAGAAGGGGACAAACGAGCAGTCGCAGCCATTTTCATGACTACTGACGCCCATAGACATCCGCATAGAGGCTATACAGATGCGCTGCTCCAAAGGCCACAGGCTACTTACACACCGCACGAAACGCGACAGCACAGCTGTCACTTTATGCCGGTGTCGTGTAAGCGAGAGATACCTCCCCGGTCGTGTTGGCCCAATTCGGCTGCAGTGCAGCAATAGCACTGCCTCCGATGTTATTGTATTTATAACTTTTGTGTCACCACAAATTACAGTTGGGATAAACCAACTGGTTGGCCACCTCTGCTGTATGCCGGTCACGTATTGAGCAAACAACACATGATCAATGAAGTGGAATTTTCGGAACGATTACGGACCTCTAACTTCCAGTTGTTTCTAGATTTAATAACGCGAAAGTGTACAAGCCAAGCAAATAAGACCAGTGAAAAAGAATTGAGGGGAGAGTGATTGGTGAACCTTTTTTTTACGCAGGGGAATGCCTTTCTCACCAGCCCTCGGGGAGTGTGGGACTCGCGGGGGAGTGTGGGACTCCCGGGGGAGTGTGGGGCTCCCGGGGGAGTGTGGGACTCCCGGGGGAGTGTGGGACTCCCGGGGGAGTGTGGGACTCCCGGGGGAGTGTGGGACT
>LUGF01045086.1:129544-141462 GCA_001625245.1 Calycopis cecrops
TATGCTTACTTAATTGGCACTTAATAGAATGAAATCACGATTAGAGTATAAACTTTATTGGCTTAAATCTAAGTTTTCTGTTCGTGGTTGTCGTACCCGAGCTTGCCCAGGTCCTTGGAGACCATGGTGGCCCTCACCATCACCGTGCCATATGACGTGGTCCTCAACACTGAAACATATGCTCATCATCAGCCTACCATAGTACACCGATTTCTTTTGAAGGCCTTTAAAGGGCTATATTTGACTGGGACGCCATGAAAGGCGCAACCAGTCGCCAGCAGCCAGAAAAATGTATACAGCTCTATAGAGAGTTACTCACCTATATAATAAAGCCCCAAAAGTCGTCGGTTTTTCTACCATTGCATGTCCTGTGTCACAGACTATACTAGCAGCTTGTACTCACGGTAGCTGTCCTTCCCGCTGGCCAGTATCTTCGGGTCGGCCAGCTCGGGGTGTCTGCCCGTCAGCCAGGCGGCCCATTCGCCCAGGAGTGTCGCGGAGCGCGGGCAGAGGAGGGGGGCCCACAGCTCCCGCGAGCCCGGAGCAGGGGGGAGGACGAACAGGGCGTAGCCTCGGAGACAGTCGCCGAAGAGCGCGTTCCTCGCCCGCACTGTCACTATGAGTTGGGGCCCTGAAAGTTTACAAAATCAATGCACACCAGAAGGGAGGAATATGTCACAGTCGTTGACTTTCGAAATTTTTCTTCGTCATTCATAATTATCAGCGTAAAGTGACAGCTGCTGTTCCGTCGCATTTGGTTGCTGTGCGTAAGAACCGGTGCCCTATGGAGGAATGAGAAGGAAAGAGGGTAATGTATCGGTATAGTGTCCATGAGGATGTTTTTGGTCCATTACGACGAAACAAACTCAGTCAGTATTTTAACATAAGACAAAATAACAGACAAACATTTCCAGCAGCCAACAGCAGCAACAGCTGAACCGGGCTATCACGAGCGTGGAAGTAACTCACTAATAACACTGGCGTTAATTGGTTACGTCTCATTTATTGTAGATCATCCAAGTCCAGTCCAACAGCGAATTGGGCTATGGAGAATATCGGACCTGCATGCTCTGCTCTTTACCATAAATTTTTGTGCGTTAACCTGGCACGAAAAGCGATATAGCTTTTCGTGCCAGGTTAACGCAACGACGATTGCCACCGTTTTTTTCTAACAAATAAAGTACATAGGCTACAAACGGTAAAGAAATTAAGTACTTACATGATTTTCAAATAAAATACATTTTGTTTTATCCTTACAAAATTATAAATTAATAAATAGGTCAGGAAAAAAAATATTTTTCACAAAATATTATTATCAGATTGGCCATTACTACTAAATCACATGTTTGTTTTCGGTGACATATTTTACTTTATTATCAAGTACGGGTGGCAACCCTAGATATAGCTGTCACGACGCTGTAATATAACTGGCAACAAAGCAATACAGCATGGCACTACCTCTTACTGGTAGCCTTAAGAATAGGATAATTGTTTTAGTACAAATTAATTTGCAAAGCAGTTATTAACTTACAGCCAGATATATTGGTACTGCCGAACGTTATTTCTATCGGCATGTTTATCACTACTCTCTCCGGATCACTGCCAGATGTTGCCATTTGGCTGACGCCCGAACTTAGCCCACAAATGGGATCCCAATCAGGTCCCCACGTGATATCATACTGCAGATATAAATGTTCGTCAAATACGCCCGCTGGAAACCTTATCAGTTCTATATGGCCACTGAAAGATACTAAGAATTTTGTTAATTCATTTCCATTCATTATTCATTGCTTCTGTGCAACCGTTACTCATAAATTACTATCACAAGTTACAACAATACTTCAATAAATGTGAATTTGTTATTTAATGCAAAGAATTACATGTGCGTGACTCGCGCTGAATTATTACAACAAACAAAAACAAAAGTTACTATAGCAACTAGAGTTGCCCGTTATAAATAATTAAGCTATATATAGCTGAAATATATCCTTTCAATTTCAATTAAACTATTTTGATATTTATGCTTTAAAATTTTAAATAGTGAATTAAAGGTCATTGTTATTATTTTAAATAATCTGAAATTTATATAAAATTTTTTCAACTAACATAGTCATAGACAAAATGTTTCCGTTTTACTGTTTTACCGACGCTAAGAGATATTTAAATACGCCGGTAGATGGCGCTCTTCAAGCTTTCAAAATCCTAATCGGCCACCATTGTTGGACGTGATCCTTGTGCATAGTTTCGTAAAATTTACATTTTTTCTATCAGTTATCAGTACTATTTTATAGATTTTTCATAAGTTTTCAGCAAAAGAAAGCTGTCACAAACGGATAGAAGTGTTAATTGAATAAATCGCGTGCATATTCAAAGCCTAAAGGCGTCCAAAATGTCACACCAAGTGAGCTTCGGATTTGTGAACACCATACCGTACGCGAAATAAATGTGCTTTTCTGTGAAACTAGTGTGATAAGATTGTGTATGGGTGTTATGCTCTGTTGTTGATGGATATTTGTTATTGTGATCTATATGGTCAACAACGTGCTTCTATGAAAACACTTGAGAAGTTTCTGTACACGTCGTTAGCGAGCGCAGTTACGCGGGCGAAGCCTTCATTTGCCGGTATCATTATGGTGGACTGAATAATTGTTTACAGTGAAACAAAAACTTTAACAGGCTGAATATAGTGCCGCAAAGGCTCCGCGCACAATGTCCGGAGGTTCGCAACACAACCCCAATGGCAGACAATCGCAACTTGGATCGGGCTGGAGTCCCTTGCAGGTGGTGATTCAATTCTTTGTTATTACAAAATAATGCACACACTTTTTTAACCAACCATAACAGTGAACAAACTTAACAAAATTATTATTATTATCGTTCGCAACATGCGTATCCTAAGTAAGTAAGTAAGTAAATAATAATACATTTTGAAAAATTAATGCATGATTTCGTATTATTTACGTTCATTTATATTCATAATGAGAATCAGCTGTTTGAGCTATACAAAGTGACCTTTCTATACATTCATTAGCATAAACAAAAGTTGCCATAATAATAAGTCTTACAAAATAAAATTTCTTTATAATAAAAGAACAACTTTATTATTGCTATTTACACATAAATGTAAGTAATATAATCTATGACTGTTTTGTTATATTTCTTTTTTTTTTCATGTTTGTTTTTATGTAAGTTGTGGATACAAGCATTTAAGTAAACTTTAAATTAGTACTCCCAATTATATACCTGGCAACCCTTTATTGTCTAATTGTTGGAGGCTACAGTAAGTTACAACTTACAATATGAGTCATACTAATTAATTTCACAAAGTTTTTGAATGTTCTACAATAGTTGGAAAATAGAAGGGTTGCCAGGTATAGCATTGGACATTCAATGTTTATCATAGTATAATGTTTACTTTCATTTTTTATCCAAAATTTTCCTAATAATGGTAAGCACTTGTGTACTACATATGAAAAAGTATAAATATAACTAAGTGGATTTTATTATAAAGGTGCTCTCTAATAATATTTTTTTCACTTTTTTGAATCATTATATTGATCTTAAACCCATTCCGATCAAGAATTAACAAAATGTATGGATGTATAGTAGTTATGGTCTGTATAAATCTGAAAAAAACAACACAATCTCCACCAGCCACAAATTTTTTATTTACATACATACAACTTTTTATTGTAGAAATTATGATTGTTTTATCTATGCAATGAGACTATTACTTATAGCATAGCCAACAAAGCGATTACATATGCACAGTTTTGGAGCTAAAACCTCAATTTGGAGTGTATAAGGCTGAGTGAGGTATTTAGAAGTGTTGTACCATTCACATTCTTTAACTGCTGAATATCACACCAAAAAAATATACACAAGTATAATTTTTAGGTATTTTTTTGTGTTCGTATACTATTTTAGTATATCTTTGTACTGTACATAAAGTTATTATTTTGGTATAGGTATTGGTATTTTATTTATTTTTGTTTGTGATTTCTCTTTTTTCTATATCATTTTACATTTTGTCATACAATATCATTCAAATATTGCCAAAAATTATACTTTTTTACATTCAGACAGACATTACATGATTAAAAATCAGAAAGATTGCTATTTAATCACACAAATGATAGTGCTTTGTGCACTGTGTAAGATTGTGACATTAATATCTTAGTATTAATGTATAATTTAATAAATTCACATTCATCAGAGGTGACATGCTCTAAATCTATAATTTGAACAAACAATAAATATTATAAATAACTCAAATTAATTATCACTTCCTCATATTAAACTTACAACACTAAAAATACACAAATCTGCTTAGGACATTCTGATAACAATACTAGAACAAAATTAACTCAAACAAACTTCTATTTATGAACTATCTACTTATTATTTGAGATTCATAATGAAGTGTTAGTTTAATATTTTATTTTCCTTGACACACTTGCATGAATTTCTTTGTTTAAATAATGGGTGAACTTTGTTTAAGTAATGTAACAAATATTAAGTTTTACCTTCATTAGAAAATCTGAGTAAATCAGCAAATTATTTTTAAACAATCAACACTTGTTTGATAATTATAGATAGTTATTTCTAAATGATTAATAAGCATGCACTGCTATATAGATGCAGTACAATACCTTGGTTATAATAAAAGTAATGTTGATGAGTTTATTTATTAGTTACAGGTGGCGAGCCTACTGGCACGAGTGCCTCAAGCGCACATGGCCTCAGATCGAGGAGTCACTTGGCACACTCCAACACCTCCGCCACACCTCTACCATGCGCCGGCGCCTTCGCCTCCTGATCCTTTACAGGTAATTATGAGGTTTATCTTGAATTCCAACTCTAGTATAGAATGTGTGGTAAAAAGTCAGTTAAGATGCACAGATGCTGTGCCTTATAGTTATGCTATGATCTAATTGGACACACTCATACTGTGTTTTATTCACTGAGCTTATTGTCTCACTCATTTTCTTTTTATGTTTCATTCATTCAGCTCATTGTGTCTCATTCACATTTTTTAATGTGCTTCACTTAGCTTAATTTTATTGACTTAGGATTAATTTACACATCAGATCAGTTATTGTTTGAACTTGACACAAATTCACTTAAAGAAAACTTCATGTAAATAGTATGTAGTCAGTGCCGACTTCTAAACAAACAAACAAATATTTTGACCTCCAATCTCAGAGTCAGCTACTTGTGAGCTGACCCTGTGTAAATCAACATTTTTTATTGTGTCGCATTCACTAGCTAGTAAATGCATGTTATACTAACATGTGGGTTCGAACCCCATCCATGTCACAGATGTTTGTTATATGTGTAATATGTATTTACATTTATTTTTTTTTTATTAAGGATAAATGTATTTCGCTTGTATAGTTGGCAAGTCGTAGGCTAAGCAAAACTAATTTGTAAGAATCGTGATTTATGGCACTCTGTTCTCTGCCTACCCTGTTAGGGAGCTGGCATGATCTTAGCACTGTGCCAAGCTATGTATTTAATCCATAAATATTATTGTGTCTCAATCAATAGTCTACTACTACTCAATATAACTGCAAAACCCCCGGTGTTGCAGATGTCTGTGGGCGTCGGAAATCACCATCATCTCGGTGATCCGACTGCTAGTTTGCCCCCCATGTACTATAAAAAAAAATATATGTCATGTGTGATCGCTCAACTCATTTCATCTCACTCACGTGTTGTGATAAACATCGCAGGGTCTGTTGCTATTGCAGGCGATGAAGAGCTCCGGCAACTCGGTGTTCCGGCACACGGCGACGCCGCCCGACCTCTACCGGCACACGCCGACGCCACCGGACAAGCATATGATGAGGTATGCTGACTTTTTTTTTTAAACCGGTGGAAGTCAAGCCCATGGAAGGGAGAAGAAAGGTGGGCAATCTGTATAATCTCTATGCGGATGTCTATGGGCGTCGGTAATCATGGCTCCGTCTGCCTGTTCTCTAAAATGAGCCCCGTGCCTCGGAGAGCACAAGCCGTCGCTCCTTTTGTCACTTGTGTCTGCACACACATTTGTGCTCTATAACAATACGTTCTGCTCTTCTGGCTAGTCTACTGTCTATAGAGGGAGTAGAAGAAAGGAGAGCAACGCATCTGTCCTCTATGCGTCGGTGGGCGATGGTAGTCATTAAATGGCTACGATTGGTCGTTTGCCTCTTATACCATTAAAAAATTATACAAAAAAATGTTATGGTTTTCATTATTACATAAGTAAGATGACGCCCGCGTTTTCGTTTACATGAATCGGTTTTTTTACCGCAGTCGGTTAAAAAGTAGTCTTCCTCGCTAAATGGGCTAACTAATACTGAATGAATTTTTCAAAATAGACCAGTAGTTCTAGAGATTAGCGCTTTCAAACAAACAAACAAACTCTTCAGCTTTATAGTATAGATATGTTTTATTATTGGGCTAAAGTTTTGTTAAGATATAGTGACATGCAGTATTGCACCTGAATTAGGTCGGCATATTCTAATGAAAGTCCTGTCGTACACTTTGGGAGGTTTGTGTGGTCAAAAACACATTGATTCAAGAGGAACGTTTATATGTATAATAACTACATTTTTAGGGTTCCGTACCGAAAGGGTAAAAACGGGACTCTATTACTAAGGCTCCGATGTCCGTCTGTCCGTCCGTCTGACACCAGGCGGTATCTCATGAACTATGATAGTTAGACAATTGAAATTTTCACAGATGGTGTATTTCTGTTGCCGCTATAACAAAAAATACTAAAAAATTAAATAATATGAATATTTAAGGGCGCCCCCACACAATAAACGTGATTTTTTGCTCCCTTACAAAAGATAAGCTCCCGTTTTCGTAGATAATGGTACAGAACCCTTCGTGCGCGAGTCCGACTCGCACTTGGCCGGTTTTGAAGTCCGAAATCCACGCGGACGAAGCTGCGGGCGAAAGCTAGTATAGCATAAGTTTACAGTGTTGTGCGCTACTATTATTCAGTTTCCGGTGGTCCCTTTTAGGTTGTGTGTTATTAATTTACATTGTCTATAGGCTATTACCGACGACTTCATCAACAATATTATAAAAAGTGACTTCTTTTTTGTTATATTACATACAGGTAATGGAATATTTGCATTCAAATTATAGGTATTCATATTCAAATTTTGTGGCTTCGACCACAAGCTATAGATAACACAATACATACGCATAACACAATTACGTACGGCTCACCAACGGACAGACTAAACCACAAACGCTATGTGCAATTTCGGGAATGTTCTATTTTTACTTTTTATTATAAACTAGCTGCGCCCCCGCGGTTTCACCCGCGTAAATTTCGATACCGTGGAAAATTATTCCGTAGCATCCCATAGTAACATTTTTTCGTGATAAAAAACTGTCCAGTGTTAACCCAAGTTACTCTCTGTGTGTGATCCAAATTTCATGTAAATCGGTTCAGCAGTTTTTGCGTGAAGGAGTAACAAACAAACATACAAACTTTCGCGTTTATAATATTAATAGGACTCGTGCCCCGCGGTTTCCACCGCGTTTAATTTCTAGGACATCCATATAAACTTCAACACCCTATTTCACTCCCTTATGGGTTCATCAACATCATCATCAGACTATTGCAGTCCACAGTTGGACATTGATCTCTCCCAGAGCACGCCACTGGCTTTGATCCTCGGCTAACATTTCCTTAGGGGTTGAATTTCTAAAAATTCTTTCATAGCATCCAAATTTCATCCCGATCCGTCCAGTGGTTTGAGCTGTGCGTTGATAGATCACTATGCCAGTTAGTTACCTTTGACTTTTATACAGGGTCTGTCGTAACTCGTAAGTCGTAAGTAATGGATAACCCGAAAGAACTGGACTTAGTACGTGTCTAAAACTGTAAGAAAAACGTATTTTATTAACTGTATATAAATAAAGTGTATCAAATTATGAAAGTAAAAAAAAGTAATTTAAATTGCAGAGATATTAGTTTATTTTATTCATCATCATCAGCAGATTTAAAAGTTTATTTGAGCTACAAGTACAACCCACAGGCCCGATTTACCTGACATAGCATTACTTGTTGTGTAAAAAATGTCTTTATTGTAGTTTTATTTTGGACCTTTAACAACATTTAATGTTAATAAATAAAAATGAAGTATCACGATATTTGCCCAGGCTAATCTCTTAAACTTCTGGGCTTGATTTCAAAACGGGAATCTGAGTATTTTTGGAATTAAATGTTGCCTATGTCCTCAAACTCATCTATCGTTTGGTGAAATTTGCATCCAAATAAATCCATCCGTTCCTAAAATTGCACCTAGCATAGGTTGACAGACGGATAGAAATTTCAAAATTGTTTAGTATTGTATTTTTTTTATGGTATAGGCGGGGCAAACCATCGGTCGGCCATTTTCATGATTACAGATGCGCTGCCCTCCTTCTTCCACCTTCATGGGCCACCGGCTACTTACACACCGCACGAAATGCGACAGCACAGCTCTCACTTTACGCCGGTCTCGTGTAAGCGAGAGGTACCTCCCCGGTTGTGCTGGCCAAATTCGGCTGCTTGCAGTGTGACACAACCTCTTACAGAATAAAAATAAAACAGATAATGAGCTGGCTCTCACCTCCATACAAAACGGGGATGATAAACACATATTTATTCAAAGCATGCCGAAACCGTTAAAACTGCCTTTAAGCAACTTACCCTCTCGCATTTCTCTCTTTTTCCTACACATACTCTTCTTTCTACATCTGTGACGTATCTATCATCCCTGCTAAACGCACAACCAAGATGTACAAACACATTCGCTCGCTTCAACACTGCATCAACGACCACTCTTACGTCTGTACTTATTTCTTTCTAAAATATTAAAACTTTAGTTTTCTTTACATTCATTGGAAGTATATTCTTTGCATTCATGCTTTGCAATGGATTGCAGTGCAGTGCATTACAAAGCACGTAACAGAGGCCCATTTATGTGATGTATCCCAAAGTTTCTTTTGCACAACTTTGCCAAACGCTTTCTCCAAAACTAAAAAAAAACACCAAAAACCCTTATGTATTTACGATATTATGAAGTAAAACTGGTACGTACATCCTCTTCCTGACCTAAAACCCACATTTGACTCATACAACATTCCATACACTTCGACGCTAAGCTGAACAAACCAATGGTCCTATAGACATTGTTGTCCATACAAGAACCCTTGCCCTTATACAAGGGCACGATGTTTGCACTCTGCCAGACCTCAGGTATTCTGTACGCATTACATCGCATCCAAAAACAGTCACTGAATGTAGAACCACCATATTTGAGTCTTTGGTAGTCACCTTACCTATTCTATATCCAAAGCTAATCGCCCATACGACCTTCTGCAAAGCAATGCTGCCCAGGCCACTGCATCACTTACCGCGACAGAAAAATTGCACTTCTGTTTTATTACGTTGAAATCAAAAGATTGAAAGTTCGTTGATTTTGTTTATATTATAATTTATGAAACATCTTATACACAATACAACAGTACATAGAGTTACATTTTTCATAGAAAAAAAAAACACCTAATTCAAAAAGAAGAATGCCGGTTTTTTTATAAGGAGTTGGTTTCATGTTGCGTCTTAACGATAATTCGTATTTTGAATAATAATATGAATTGAAATAAGCAGAGTTAGCTGTTTCCTAGAAAGTGTCAATTTCACCGATTGTTACCAGTTTATTAATATACTTAATTCATTTTATTTTATGCAAACTTTACATTTGAAAATGTATGCAATAATATGATATTTATTTTAAATATATTTTAAGAAAGGAAAGTAGACTTTGACACCGAAAAGTAGAAAACACCAAACGAAGCTGCTGAATCTGCTATTTTGAATTCATTTGTTTTTGTTTTTAACTTTTTTTATTACTAAAATCAATAAGAAGCGAACCCGCCTCCTCACCCTCTGGGTGAAAAGACTCGACATAGTCTCAGAATAGCTAACTCGTTCGGCAGTACTATTTGAGCTTATTTTCTCTACTACAACTTGATCGCCTTGACACATTTTATCGTAAGAGTTGTTAGATTCGCCCTTATAACGCGAGTGACATTAGGCTTACAACAAAACATTTTAAATATTATTAGGTGCAAATAATAGATGACAATTTACAAGCTTCCACTTCACATAATGTAAAAAAATAAGCATCCAGAAAATAGATAAAGCATGGAAAACTAACAAAGCAGGCCTTGCAACTTTAAATTTATTAAGTAGATTCAGTTTAAATATAAAAGTTTACGATTAGAAGCGCTGATGCAACAGTTGTTTAAATTTGACAGCACTATAATTAACTTACAAATCTACATCTAGTTCACTGGAGACTATAAAGGACCTCCAAATATACGAGGGATTATTACAATCTGAGTTCTCTTTTGACATGACAACACAAAGATGTTAATCAGGAAAGTACCCAAAGTTTGGGGGATGCCCGATGGTATAACGAGCATTTACTACAATGTGAAACAAATTCACACAAAAAATTATCTTTGCGAGATCGCCCATGGTATACCTACCTAACATTAATTATAAAAACTATTAAACAGCGAAGTACCCAAAATTGAGCTCTGTGGGATGCCCGATGACATAACAAGCAATAACTATAAAAATGTTAAACACCAAAGTACCCAAAATTGAGCCCTGTGGAATACCCGATGGCTTCATCAAAATTTTGACGACGTGTACCCAATTAGCGCTACTATTTGGTACCTTTTGGCGACATAGGACGAAAACCATCAACATAAATCTCCTACCGACGCAGTTTACTTAATACCATGTTATGACTTATGATCGTTTCTATCAAAGGCCTTGCTGTAATCTATGTAGATCATATCAACTTAAGCACTGTCAATGTTGTCGACATTATTTTAGATTAGGTTATTCTTGTTTGTCTTGAATGTGCGGCTTCATATTGTGATAAAATATTTTTGTTGTGATATTACAGACACACTCCTTCACCGGGTGACGTGAAGGTCGGACCGCCAATGGCGCCCAACGAGCTGTTTCCGCATCTGCCACCCGCCAGAGGTAAGTTCGGTAAACGCTAAGAGGATTTAATTCTTAAATGCTTTTTGGCATCGTGGCATCTAGTGGTAAGTATGTCCAGATCAAGAACGAGGTTCGAGTCCCGGGTCTGACCAAAATAGTGTCATTAGTATTTTTATTAAGTTGGCTGTGTCACACAAAAGATGTAGAGTAGAGGATAAAACAGCTCTGTGTTTTCAGATAAGGTTCGTCCAGATGATCTGCTGGCATATGCGCGCGGTGGCGTTGACCTCACGGTGGGCTCGCGTGGCGCCAACGGAAGCCCCGCACCCACCCATCCCGTGCCGGCCGCACCCGCGCTCTCAGTCCGTGACGCGCCCACTATCAACAGGTAATGTAGTATTCAAAATGCAAAATGGTTCATTATAACGTATCCTTATTGGAATAAGTTAAGAATGGAGTTGACAAATTGAATATATATTTTGTATCATACAAAGTAACAATAAATCCGTGATAGTAATTCAATTCAATTTATTATTGTATGTAATTATTTTTTATGTATAGGGGGAAAACGTATAGTCGGAGCCATTTTCATGACTATCGACGCCCATCCGCATTGAGGTCATACAGATGCGTTGTCCTCCTTCTTCCAGCATGCGCCACCGGCTACTCACACACCACAACAGACTACTCGTATTTTTCTTTATGAAGTGTGGCATATGGTCAATGGAAAAAGGAAGGCAAAGCACGAAGATGGCTCCGGCTGCACGTCTGCACATTATAATAAAACTTAACAGTAGCGTGAAATAAAACGCACCATGTGTCGTAGCCTGATAGCGCGTGCGGCGCCGCACGCGCGTGGCGCGCACGCTCGCGTGGACGCGCTGCTCGAGCGGCTGGCCGC
>LUGF01045086.1:142330-157216 GCA_001625245.1 Calycopis cecrops
CCCGCCCCAACTACAACCGCAACCGCCACCGCTGGAGAACGGAACCGAACACGAACCGCACAACGGCCCAGAGAAACCGCGATCACCTCAACCGCACGCGAGGAGAAAAACGCGCTCCGGCTCCGCTGAGACAATAGACGACATAGCCGCTATGATCGCGAGCACGGACCGCAGCGAACCCCTGCCGCCTCCGGAACCGAAACCCCCGTCGGAACCGGTCACCCCGGTCACCGTCGACAAGCTAAAGAGCGTCCTCGCCAGTCCGGAACCGGAACCGAAGTCCCCCCTGCCTGAGAAGTCACCGTCAAAAACACCGCCACCCGAACAGAAATCACCGAAAAAGGACGAAGCGGCGTCTCCGCCGACACCTGCGGCCGCGCCTCGAAGGCGAAGCGCAAGGACGTCCAACACAGAATCTACTAATGTACCTGTCGAGTCGCCCTCCGAAGCGAAACCTGCGGAGGCCGAAGCGAGCGAAGCGAGAAGTGCGGAACCGATATCCGCCAGCTTCGTCGAAGTCGAGAACCAGTTAGAGAAAATGTTTGCCGGCATCGAGGAAGCACCTGTGGAAAAGGAGCCTCCGAAAACGAGCGAAGTCAAAGAAAAGAAGCAAACGGCTAAGGCGCGGAAGCGGAGAAAATCTGCGCCGACGAAAGGCGAGAGGAAAGCTTCGAAAAGAACCAGTCGTACGTTTACAGTAGACGAGGAGTCGAGGAGGAAAGTTGTGAGGAGAAAGGGCGCAGAGAAGAAGAAAAAAGATAATTCAGTTAAAGATGCATACGCTTACGACTCGGGTAGTAACGCGAGTTCCAGTAGGTCCCGAGGGCCATACATCCAGGTTAGTTGAGATTCATTTGAAATACTAATAAAAAATCTTCTTCTACACTAAAAAAACAAGTTACGTTTATGTTTTTTATATGTATTAATTTTTATGACAGTTTTTAGTAAATATGGGCGCATCAAAATATAATGATTTCAAATCAAATCATTTATTTGCTTAAACATGTACATATCTTCAGATGGTAATGAACAATAATAGAACAATATTTGCTTATATCAAGGCGTGCAAATATTACATATTGTATATAAAAACTAAGTATAATGATTTCAAGGAATCCAAACATAGCTAAATAAAAACAAAAATACCATTATGACTATTATTTAACTTTGAATAATTAATTATATTGAATTTTATAGTTGTGATAATTTGTCATTAGTAATCATTCCAACTTAATGAGTAGTAGGTAATAATTTAATGATCAAATAAGTTATTCAATAATTATTTATATTAAACAGAGATTATTAAATTATGTAAATTCATCCAATTTCTAATTGTCAATTACAAAACAATAAATAATTTGGTAACATAATAAAATTTTAAATAATAAAAATATATTAAATTATTTAAATGTCAAATAAGATCAATAATCCATTATAAAATATATTAAATTATTTAAATGTCAATTATGATCATTAATCCATTATAAAATATATTAATACACTTATAATTTGTCCGAAAGATACTCATTTATGGAATTGTAGCATTTTTTTTAAGAAAATCAGAGAACTTAGATTTTAATTAAAAAACTGACAGTGACTTATCTGCCAGCCCTTGTGGCAATTTATTATAAATCCTTGGTGCCACTACAACAATACTTTTATTAAGTTATGCTGTACTGTGCAAATTTTATTTTTATTTCTTGCACTTTCTGAAAAGGTGAATTGGTTCATATTTGTCCTTATAAATAAAACTTCATATATATATCGCAGCAGCAGGATAGCGTCAATATTCTTAAATTTTGAAAGAGTGGTTTACATGTTTCTGTAGATTTGATGTGTCGTTTTTTAAGTTCTTGAAAGGACCAAGTCACAAGATTGAAATAGTTAAATATGAAACAATGTGATAGCATCCTCCCCCTGTAATTGCCTGAATGGTATCTGCTGTATTTGATAACTTGTCATTTAAAAACTACAAGACCATTGAAATAATTCCATCCAAAACAACAGTATTTTATTTTGAAATAGAAGTTCTTTACGCGCGCTTGATTTGGGGAATAAGCTGGCTAGAGCATTAAAAAAATGTGTTGATCGGGTGAGGCCAAAGGAAGTTGTCAAGTCAAGTCCAAAGTCAAAAAAGGGGCTTTGACTTAAGTTTTTACAGTTCATTTAGAAAAGTGCACACACAAAACACAATTATTTTAACACTATAAAGTACATTTTTTTACGTCCTATAGCATACATACATTGAAATGAAAATCAATGAAGTGAAACTTTTTGTAATTAAAAAAGTATATGTCATATGACATGTTGTCATTGTAACTACGGTAACGTTTAATAATAGCGGTAATCAATAATTATTAAATTTTTCTTCAGTTCTGTGGTTTAAAGCACGCACATTTTTTTTTTAATTTCGTATCTACAGATTGTTGGACCAAGGGACTCTCCGGTGTCGGTGGCAGTAGTGAACGCATCAGCGGGCACCTCGGGCGAGGAGGAGCGACGGGCTGGCGGGGACGAGTGGAGGAACGGCCTGAGAGCCCGGGGGCTCCATGCGAGCACTCTGGGGCTCCGGTACGACGCCTCCACGCCAGACGCATCCTGGCTGTGCGCCTTCTGCGAGAGAGGCCCCCACTACGCGGGACTCGGTGATCTCTTCGGACCATACGCACTGGACACTGAGTGTGATGAATACAGGTTAAAATAATTATCAATAGCACCTCCTAGGGCCTAGAAAAACTAATTATATCTGCATATATAAAATTCTCGTGTCACAATGTTAGTCGCAATACTCCTCTGATATGGTTTGGCCGATTCTCATGAAATTTTGTGTGCATGTCGGCTAAGTCTAAAAAATATATTTTTTTAAGTTTAGGAGGCAAAAGAGCAGTCGGAGCCATTTTTAAGACTACCGACGCCCATAGACATCCGCATAGAGGCTATACAGATGCACTGCCCTCCTTTCTCCTCACTGCAATGGGCTACTCACACAGGAGTACCGACATCAGATGGGCCAGTAGGGTTTTAGAGTGGAAGCCACGTTTAGGAAGATGGAAGTGTTTGTCGACTATTTACCAGGTGGATGCGAGTAGCAGGAGGTCGGTGGTCTTGGCGTTCGTTGGAGGAGGCATGTACACCTATACTGATAATGATGAGTTTCCTTGTGTGGGTGAATGAATTCAAACTCATTCAAAGGGCTCAAACTGCATGATGGACTAGGTGGTTCCTGGTCAAGGTGTGGGTTAAATGTGGGATAGACATAGATGGATGCAAGTAGCAGGTGATGTTGATATTTTTTTGCGTATTATAATTTTCTTTTCTTGATTAGGTCTTTGGACGAGGCATCGCGGCGGCGTTTCGCGGCCTCATCTGGCGGCGCCGAAGTGTGGTTCCATGAAGCGTGTGGCGTGTGGGCGCCCGGTCTGCTGGCGGCAGGCTCGCGCGTGTGGGGGCTGGCGGCGGCGGTGTGCGACGCGCGCGGCGTGCGCTGTGGCGCCTGCGGCCGCCCCGGCGCCGCACTCGCGTGTGCGGTGCGCGCGTGCCGAGCCGCCGCGCACCTCCCCTGCGCCCGCTCCCCTCCCGCACCCCAGCCCCCCGCGGACGTCTGGTCGCTGAGGGACGACTTCCGCGCGCTGTGTCCGCGACACGCCAGCGCACCCTAGTGATTCGTGTGTGACGTCACGACGAAAATGTGTGCGCGAGTGACCCGATGGGTCCGTGACGTTTACGCGTATACGAGTGTGTGAGGGACGTAACGCGCCCGATCTGTGTGTACGGCGTAGAGTGCGGACGTGAGTGACTCTACGTTCGTGACGTCACGTGTACGCGATATAACCGTGTGCGTACGCGAGTGATTTCATTCGGTGCAAACATAGGGACAGTAGTCTGTATGTAAGTTGACAGAAGTGACAGTGTAACTCGATGAAAGCGCGTATGATCCTTATACCTGTCGTGAAAATTACATTAGTGCATAGACCATTAAGACACTGTTGACGTCACATCCTTCAGTTGGTCAGCGCTCTGCGGCTCAGTGGAATTGTTACCTGAATGTGTATGCGGTTTATGTGACTGGTGTTGTAATTAGTGTTAAATTCATATTACTCATTATGGTAGTAAAATACTTGTGCGGGAAAGCAATTAACACAAAATGCTTTGTTTCGGTGTACTTATTGATATTTATATATTTGGAAGTTGACTTGTGAGCATCTGATGATGGAATCTCTAGTAACTGAATGCGGGCTCTCGGCTGTAGGTATTGTTAAATATGTAGTTTATTAGCGGAAGATGATTTGTGGATGTAGTAAAGATATGACATACCGCAGGTGCGGCTTAAGGACTGTGTTGTAGCGTGTTCTGATGCCAACATGTGAATTTATCCCCCCCTATATTTTAGCAAAAGTAATCATTTTTTAATAGTTTTACAAATGCACAAAATTTTGCTTATACTCTTGGTAGTATAATCCTTTACATAATGTGTTAGCAGCTTAGTACAAGCGTATTTTACTTTGGTATTAGTATTTTATTGGGAGTATAAGTACTCTTTAATTATAAGTATTGTAAAGTGTAAAAAATTGCAATCTGTATATTAAATAATTTTTGCCCAAAATGTTTTTAAATAAAAAGATAAATATATTCATTTAAATTAAATGTTTATCAAATGTCACTAGATGTCATCATTGTTTTTACAATTTGATCATTGTTAATTATATAAAATATATTAATATTTTATCAATGATTCTACCTTCATGTGTGGACCAAATATGAGTTCTGAAGTGGATTCTAGTAAAATGGGTGTGGTATTCCTTTCTCTTACATTTTGTAGACGGAAAAAATAAATATTTGATTATAACGCAAAGTAAATAGATAAAGTAAATAAAAAACAATCTTCTATATTTATAAAAGGCAAACCTGACTGACTTATGTATCAATGAAAAGCTGAAACTATTGTACCCAACTCAAATTTGATACAAGGGCTCCTTTCGTGATGCAGGTGAGCACTAAAAAAATGATTGTTAGAAATTCAACCTTCATGAGGGTGAAGTTTATAGGAAATATCAGTGATTTCTATTAAATTAAATTCAGGCACAGCTACTAGTTACTAAACCATATACACCCATACTGTAAAGTCCTTTAAAAATGGCTCAGAACATTATTCCTCTATACAATAATATATCATTGATTCTGCGTAGCAACCTCAGGCATCCTTTGACTTGTACATAAATTGATCAATACATCACATAGGAACTTCGTGTTCTTAAGTTACTAAGTATAGTTTGACACAAATTAATCTACTATTTTCCTTATCTTGACTTTATTGAAGCTAAAGTACTTATATCGATGGTTAACATATTTCGATGGCATTGGTTGATATACACCAGCGTGCACGAAGATATTCCCACCTATAAAATAATTTAATATATCACAACTAAGGAGTAAAAAGCAATGATTTTGTTTATCAACCAATGAAATAGATATATTATGTTAACACTCAATACCGATTTTAACAAATATCAAACAATACGTAACTCAAAAGTTTGAGAACCTTCTCCTTTTTATGAAATCTGAAAATGTCCTATATCTGGTTTTCAACAATATCCATGATTGTTGAAAACCAGAGCTAGCTCTGCAATATTTTTTGTTGTAGTGTGTTTGCTTGGGTAACTAAAATATAAGATTACTGGGAAAACATATTTTATGCCATAACACCTTGTACATACTTCTATTTTATATCTACAATTATTAGCTAATTTCAGAAAGTTTATGCCACACATTAATTCAGCCTTAACTCTTAGCATTTCCATTGTCTGATGATGGTTATTAATAACAAATTTAAAAGAAGGAGAGAGATTACAGAACAAGTTCTAATTTTAAAACATAACATTTCTTCCTAACAGCAAAATCTTTGCAAGCCAAGCCTTTGAATATTATTAGATGTAACATAGTGAGAATTGTAGATAAATTTATTGTTAAATATTTAGTACATCTATACCAGTTAGTATGTGTACAGGCTAGCTGCTAGCTACTCATGGTTATGTATATATAGTTGTAATGTACAGGAGCATCAGAACACCGCTATGTTAAACGGACAACAGTATTTCGGGTGGGGCTATCTACATAACAGATATATTATGTAATACTGTTTGATTATTTATTGGTGAAGAAAACAAATTATACAACGAAAAATCTTATATTAAGGCCTCTGTCTATATGGCTTATGTAATAAAATTAATTTTGATTAACAATTGTTTTTCTAACATTTAACATAATATATTGGTTCTGTATCAAGGACAACAAATATGGCAAAATATCATTCTTTTATGAAATGCCTATATATTTTTTTCATGAATTCGCTTTAGCCATTTTTAAAAAAGTTCTTTATTTAATTATGGACCGAATTTAATCTGACATCCTATTTCTTTAAGAGAGAGAGAGACTGAAGAGAAATTTGAGTCTTTTAAACAGAGCTATTTTAATGAAATCTATATCTATCATTATGAAATACAACTGTAATGGATATGTGAGCATACTATTACAATTTGTGGGCAGAGTTGGCACATTCTACTTTTTATAGCATAATTAAGCCAACAAAAATTAATTACACTGCACATATGAGTAAACATCATCAAACAATCATATTTATCTTTTATGTATATGTTAACAAAACTAACACAATACTTACTGTGGGGAGTTTTGCTTTTATTTGCTTTCTAAACTTGTAGTACTTAAGAGGCCTGTCACAGAGGGACTACTAAGCGACAGCCAAAAGGCGATAAAAATAACAAGGAACAAACTCAAATATAAGCATTTTGAACAAAATGTTGTAATTACCGCAAGATGTCGCTTCAACGCCAGCACACATCAAAGCACTTGCTTTGATGTGTGCTGGCTATTAAAATCATGAGTATAAGATAGTCATAACTTTTCACTTTATCCTTGCAAACAGGATTTTATAGTCAATCAAACAAGAGCTACTAAGGCCATATGGTGTATATATTATACCTTGTATGTTTTTTCATAATAAAAATATAAGGTTTTTTCTTCATTAATTTCTCTTTTTCTTCTGGTCAATTTAAAATAATTTTCTAGATACAAGTTACCGATAAAAGTAATTTTTAATAGTTGAATAGTATGTATATTTTAGGAATGCAACATCTAAAATTATTAAATTTTACTAACTTTCAGGACTGTACATACATTCTATAAAAACTTTATGTAGATAGCCCCTTTCATAGTGTAAAATAATTATATATTTATTGTACTACGGAGGAAGTATTTTCAACATATTTATTTATTTCATACAAAAGTAATCTTGGTCATATCAAGCCAGAACAAGTGATTAAATAGTGTCTTATATTCCTGATTAAATAGTTATTTCATCTATATCTACTGTCTGATCTTTAAATAATTTTCTTTATGCGAAAATAGCAAAAAGAATATTTTTAAATGATGAACTTAAAGCTCATCAATTAAAATCTATCCACATAATAGGGATCATGCTTCTAGACTGCCATGCTAACTAGTGGCTCAAATGTGAACCTTGTGCTAGCAAATTTTCGTTTGTTAGTAATGATATGACATGTTATTGCCATTATGTTTTTTTAGCACTTCATTCCTAAAATGATCACTAGGGCGCGTTACATTCGGCGAAAGTGCTGCCTCTATGTTTCGTGCAAGGTCCCTATAGTCAACCTTATTATGGAAATATATTTTGATTAATACCTACCTGAAGGATATTAAGGAAAGGTTTTAACCTAAGAAATATGTTCGTTAATACTTAAAATTAGATTTACAACAATGCAACAAACGAAATCACTGTTCACGGGCGAATATTCGGTACTACACGTATGGTCGAAATTACTATACGTTGAATAGTGCACTTTAAGATATATATTTTTATTTTAGAAGATGGAGAAAAACTGTTACTTTAAAAATTACTCTCTAGTAGACCTGCGTTCGTAGCCGAATTGGGCAAGCATCGCAGAGGTAGGGTCGCGCTGCGTACAGTTCTTACCACGGAAATCGAAGTTATCCAGTGGTACATGCTGTTGTGCTATAAATCTTGCCATATAAAGTAGATATATCAAATTTCTTTTTTCATAAAAGTAAATTCAAGTCATATTTGTTATTTGGATACCTTATAATGCTCTAAAATAATGGGAAGAAGCTTCTAAATTGCCACGCTAACTGGTGGCTGAAATGTGAACTTTGTGCTAGCAAATTTTCGTTTGTACGTATGATATGACATATGTCAACTTGTCATTATGTTTTGCTAGTACTTAGTTCCTAAAATTATCACTATGGCACGTTACTTTCGGCGAAAGTGCTGCCTCTACGTTTCGTGCACGGTCCCTATATAAAGTGTACTGTTTTGGAAAGGAATACAAGACGCTATTTTAACACTATTTCAAACTATTTCCACAATGAAGAGATGAATTTGACCACGAGGCCATATTTATTGTACTATAGGTATGTATTTGTAAATGGCTAGTGCGCTACTGCAGGGGTATGCTGATGTGTCGCTTACAAAGTGTGCGTAGTTCGGAGCGTTGCGAACGCGAACGAACGCCACCGAACCGCGTATGGGGACGCATGATGCGTACAGACTGATGAAACAACATGCAATGAATTAATTTATTTATATTCTATTAAATAAAATAATTCGCCGTACATTTGCTGCAATGTGTAATGAACACACTTTGTAACGTCTCAGTTGGGTCGTAATCGCGAACTGTATTTGATGCTTACGCTACGAGAATTACAATCTGAACACGGAGCGATCCATCATTTGCCGTTTTTTCGGACGAAAACATGGGCAACACAAGGGGTATGGACATCAGGAGAGAGGTTTGTAGTGAATGCGCGCTGAGAACGCAGTGTGCATCCACGCTTGCAGCGGAGATTTCATCAATTTGTACGCACCGTTAACAATATTGCACGCTCAGTGCGTGCGTGTAAAATTATTCGTGTACTTTAATTCCAGTGAATAGATTTAGACTTTATTTAGTGAATATTAAGGTACAAATTTACAGTAGGTGATGTGAGGCCAGTTTAGTGTTTTTAAAATCTTTATTCAGATATTGAGACATCCGCAAAGCCTGTATTGTAAATGGTGTAAGATTTTTTTATCACTTACGGCGAATGATTACTTTATTAATTATGTAATTGTTATAAATTATATTTATCATGACATTATAAGCAAATTGAAATACAACATGTTTAAATGAGTTTGGTTTTGTTTTATTTAATGGCGTTGAGCAACTCGTAAGTGATTTGTAGAGGTTACTAGCTACTTATGAGACGATTTAAGGAGCGCGATATGAATGAAGAGTGAAGTCATGAAATACCAAATATTAAGCGTAGGTAATGCTTTTTCGCGTTTACATTGTCTGTTGTCCGTATTTCACTAATACAGGCTGTACAAGAAAAACGGGCATCTGTTTTAATGTGGAAAATGTTCGCGTAGAGGTCGTTTTTAGACTTAGATATAAGTGCATTTGTTTTAAAGATTTCCTGAGGTGTTGTTAGATTAGATTTAATCGACTTTCATTTTGAATAAAACATTTTCAACTAAGTCAGATATCTACATCCATCATGCCATTACCATACAGCAAATGGTGTAGGGTAATAGCATTTAGCAATGGGTATGTATTAATATGTAGGTAGTCTTATTTTTATTATTCAAACTAAAACTTCATTTACATCAAAATACAACTTCACTGATATGCAATTGGCAGTCGTAAAACGAGCACGTGGCCACGAGGGGTTCGTCGAACTTCCAGTCTGCGCCATACGCGATGCTCACGTGTGCCAGATACTCCGCCACTACGTTCAACTCGTCTGCCAGACTCAGCACTCTGAACCCGCCGTACATACACGCCGCCAGTACTACTCTCTTGTCAAGCGGATGCCACTTAAGTCGCCATACTCCGCCTTTGACGTCCGTCTCTGAGACACAGCGTTTGAGAGTTCGCGCGTCCCATATGCGGACTTTTTCGTCGTAGCTGCAAAGGAGATTATTTTGTTATTTGTTAACTTCAGAATCAAAATTGCATTTCAATTTAACATAATGTACCTACGCATATCTAATATTTGAATAAAAATAGGGCTATCACAGTAAAAATACTAACACATTCCCATTTTCATCATTTTCTTGTACAAAAATATTTTATTCTGGTGGTAATGACAATATCATTTTAACCACCATTTTGCAGCCATGTTGAATAAACAATGAGGGGAAAATGAGTATACCGCATACGTGAAAGACGTTTTATTGGCGTTCCTAGAAAGGCTTCGAGAATACCTAGCTATTTTATAAACAACAAGACTATTTTATTTAAAATTGATGATAAATGATATTTAATAACTACTGCGCCTCGCGGTTTCACCCGCGTAAATTTCGATCCCATAAGAACATTTTTTCGGGATAAAAAACTATCCTATGTGTTAATCCACGTTACTCTTTATGTGTGTGCCAAATTTCATGAAAATCGGTTCAGCAGTTTTTGCATGAAGGAGTAACAAACAAACAAATAAACAAACAATCATACAAACTTTCACATTTATAATATGAATAGGATTTTTTGTGAAACATCGCAAGGACGTTAAAAAAAGGCCTTTTTTAACGTCCTTGGTACATCGAGTTAGCTGTGTGTCCCTCAGACATTTCTGTTTTTTCTGTCTACATTACTTAAATATTAATAAAGGGAACTTGTAATGCCCTCTTTTATCTAATATTGGAACTAACAGATTTAATGGTATTTTGATTTACTACTACAGAGTACCTAACCTCGAGCATAGCTCTCTAAATAGCACGCTGAGCGACCTCGAGCTTATTTGAGACCCACATTTCACAAGTCTCGGTTAAGTCATCATTCAACACACTGGCCGAAGACTTCAGGCACTGTGTATAATACAGATACAAAATGAATTTTAAGACAGTACCTGCCAGTTAGCAGTTGATGTTCCACGTCTACATGACTCCTGATAGCGGTGACGCCGGCTTCGTGGGAGCGGTTTGTGGCCACGGGGTCAGGCAGTCGAAGATCATAGCTCTTGAACAGAGAGTCGTCGCCTCCTGAAACATACAAGCTTTTTTTGAAGTAAAACTTCTTTACGCGCGCTTGATTGCGGGAGTAAGCTGATGAATGCGTGACGAGAGCGTTACGAAAAGTGTGATCGGGCGACGCGAACGGAAGTTGAGAGAGATATAAGTTAGTGAAGACAGAAAAGGAGAGTTGCGTTTCTTATATTACTATAGGAGCAAGAAAAAGCAGTACACGCGCATATTTTCTTTCTCTCTCCCTCTCATAGCCAGTTATATTTCCTTAATGAAGTTTTCATTAAGGAAACATAACTGGCTACTCCAGTCGTGCGGTCTAAAAAAGCACCCACATTTTTTTAATATCGTATAGGGAAGCAATAGCCATTTTCA
Organism: Calycopis cecrops; assembly: GCA_001625245.1. Taxonomy (NCBI): domain Eukaryota; kingdom Metazoa; phylum Arthropoda; class Insecta; order Lepidoptera; family Lycaenidae; genus Calycopis; species Calycopis cecrops. The sequence goes on from LUGF01045086.1 coordinate 153,759, forward strand.
TGACAACCGACGCCCATAGACATCCGCATAGAGGTTATATAGATGCGTTGCCCTAATTTCCCCCCCTCAATGAGCCACCGGATACTTACACCGGTCAAAACGTGACAGCCGTGCTGTCACTTTACGCCGGTATCGTCACCATACGCTATAAGTAGGTATCTCCCGGTTTGTCGGTCCATTTCGGCTGCATTGCAGTAGGGCATTACCTATATCTAACACTACTACTTATTAATTTTTTCGGAAGTAAGTAAAAGTAACTATTACGTAATTTGGTGGGAAACACCCCAATCCAAATCAAAGTAGGTAGTTTTTCATTTATAATACCAGAGGTTAACTAACGTTTACCCGCGGATATATAACCAGAGGTTAACTAGCGTTTACCCGCGGATTTGCTCGCGTTCCTATTTTTTTGTAATAAATATCTAGTAGGTAAGTACCTACCCTATGTCTTTTCTAATACCTCTAAGAATTTGTACAAAGTTGAATGTCTCCGATGTCGTTTGTCCGGGGTGAGTGGTTTAGTGAGTGGACACTTAATCAATTTGTAGGGAGTCAACAATTGCACGTTGTGGAACAGAACCAGTGAGCAAGCCCCCGTGCAGCTCCCGCGGTTCGCTCCGTATACCGAGAGGGAGGAGCATGGGTGCCAGACCAGTAAGTAGGTGCTCGTTTATCTTTTGCCACCTTTAGAAAATAATAATATTTATGCCAATCTACAAGGTTGATACAAGCGGGAGGCATTAAATGAAACCACATATTTCGTGTATTATTTTCAGGCTACACAACAAAAATCAGATCAATCTGAGCAATAAAATAGCCACAGGTTTTTTTTTAGTTTTTTCTCACTTCGTACACGCCGTATCGCAGCTGATCGCCGACTATGACCGGCCGGGGTCATTGACCCCGTACGAGGTTGCCGTTGGCTGTACGAGACGTTACAAAGCATGTTTATGTTTTTTCGCTGTTTAACTTGTTTGAAAAAAATATTTTCGTATAATTGTCGTAAACTTATTTATAATAGTTCCGGATTAACTGTACGTATAGTACACGTAGGTATAGTACAGTCCGTTCAAAAAGAGTAGAAATTAATTATTGAAAGGTCGTCTTTAACATGACAACACTAATACTACGAATATTGTTATTTGATACTTGCGAGTTAAACTTAATAGGTACTTAGATTTTGATATAATCAAAGTTGTTATTTATAGGCAATGATAATTTCTTACCAACGCGCAACGCGATGAAAATAAACTCTTTTCTTGAAAGTGATTTTTATTTTTTGTAGGTATCTTTATATTTCTTATGTACGTGTGTATGTCACAGAACTCCTCCTAAACGACTGGATCGATTTTGACAATTTTTTGTGTGTGTTTGAGAATGGTTTAGATTCACAAATCGATGATGCCCTCGCTGAACTATGGCCACTACCTCGAAAGTTTCTTTAGAGCTATGTTCATACACTCGATCATTTTATTTGTTGCAGTGCTCTTCAATTGTAAAAATTTCTTCATCGGTAAAGATAATTTTTCTGTGTTTTTCGTCCGCATATCGAAGTACCAGCTGTTTTTTTTATTTTGACTCTTTTTAGTTTCAGTGCCTGATTTAAGGTACGTCCTGTGTATCTCAGGTAAGCCCCTAGACATAAGTCTTAGTTCTTATATTTCATTTTTGGGACCTTTTTTTTCTTAAAAATGTACCTAATGAAAAGTTACTGTATTGATTGATTAAAATTGTTCAACTGCACTACACATTCTGTCACGTATTGTAAATGTTTCATTACCTCAAAATTGTAAATAAAGGAAATTGTATGATGTTAGACTCCACTTACTCAAGGTTTTACGAGTTAACATATTGCATTAGAACAAAAAAATATTATATTCATTTACAACCATTGAGTTATTATTACTACGTATAGTACATATAACTCAATGTTTACAACTAACTTATCATACGTGCTATTCGCTTAAAAACATCGTTTAAATCAGTAAGCAGTTTTCCGGCCTGAAACTCTGAAAAACATCTTCTGAACACCATATAAATAACTTCACGAGTTCCACTACGAATGGTCTTGTTCATTATTTATCAATACCTTCATAAATTTTGTAAAATTAGGCTAGTTTTGCGTTTTACGTAAAAAAGTTGATTAATGTTTACAAAATATTGATAGATATGACATTAATGACGTCTTATCGTAATGATGCCATTCATAGAAAAAAAATAGTTAATATTGATTTAATTTCTACTCTTTTTGAACGGACTGTATATGTAGTTTTATTTAATGCCTCTCGCTTGTATCAACCTTGTATGAAAATAACCTGAGTAAAAAACATCTTGATTCCAATAATTGAATGCTCCTATCCACGCTTCGAAGCCATGCGTATTCCACTCGCCCTGCTTCAGCAAGCCATTCCCAGCCAGTTGCCACACAGTGACCGATCCCGACGAATCACTGATCACCAAGTGTGGCTCCGCAGCTGTTCTGTTCGTCGACCAATCGACCGACAGCGCCAAAAGTGGATCCTGGGAAATCCGTTCTTCTATCCACAGTTCTAAATACACTTCATCTTTTTCCAACGAACGATCGTTTTCCGTCAAACGATAGATCTGTATAAGCCCCTCTGAAGTGACTACAGCCAGAACTGGAACTCCCTGTACTAGGTGGTAAGACCATTTCTGGTCTAGGATTCCAGAAGTTTCGATAGTTTGTATTGGATTTAACTCGGTAGTTTTGTCATCAACTGTGAATAAATATATTTTACCTAACCTCTTCTGTTTGGGCTGACCTGGAAACAAAAGCGGAGAATTTTTAGACATTTTTTTATGGTAAAGGCGGGCAAAATAGCAGTAGGTGCCATTTTCATGACTAGCGACTCCCAAAGACATCCACATGGAGGTAATACAGATGCGTAGCCTTCCTTCCTCTTCCCACCTCCATGGGCCACCGGCTACTTACACACCGCACGAAGCGCGACAGCACAGCAGTCACTTTACGCCGGTTTCGTGTAAGCGAGAGGTACCTCTCGGTAGATTCGGATGAAGCATGCAAGCATATATAGCACTACATCTATATAAACATATAACAATTGTGTAATAATAATTTCGACTACGGTGGCCATCTATCTATAGGTAGGGACTAGCCAGATAGCCGGAAAAATAGTGCATATGTGTGGCCTCAGATACAAGTGCACTCTATTCGATAATTCTCTTGATCCGATGGAACGGCAGTCCGACACAAATTCTAATATCATATTCATAATAACAATATCTGGTTAGTAACAAGTAACCAAAAATTTTGTTTGTTTGTTTTCGCAAAAATGTTACTAAAGTTTTTGCTTACGCATTAATATATATGTCGCAGTCGGATTGTATAATCCGCCGTATTACATTACGGCTAGCCATTTAGAAAAACAGGGCCGTTTTGTAATGCGGCGGGTCAACGCTTAGCCGGATCGAATACG
>LUGF01045086.1:157907-175805 GCA_001625245.1 Calycopis cecrops
CAAAAGAGCGGCGAAGGGCAGCGAAGCGAAGCGACCCGCCCGGTAGGGAAGGCGCGCGGATTCCCGCGACTGCTTGAGAAGTCGCTGGAATGCTTCGGAAGTCGCGATAATTCGATAATAAGCATTATAGTAATGAAAATAAAGTTAAAATTCATATGACATTGAAAGTGCGCTCCGCTTCGCTGCCCTTCGCCGCTCTTTCGGTGTGAGTTGACCCTTATGGGACCGTGACCTTCGGCGCTCTATGGGGGAGGCCTCTGTCCAGCAGTGGACGTCTTCTGGCTGATAATGATGACGATAGAACCTCGCATCAAAAGTTGATAAAGGTAAAGATTTTTGAAGTAAAACTTCCTAGCGCGTTTGGCATGAGTAAGCTGGCGAGAGCGTTACAAAAATGTGTTGATCGGGCGAGGCCAACGGAAGTTGTCATTCAAATTCGATTTAAGTGAAACTTTTTTGTATGTAAAAGATAAATATCATATGACGTGTTGTGTCATTGTAACTACGGTAATGAACATCAATATACGGGGTTGATACGAGCGAGAGGTATTAAATCAAACCACATATACCTACTATAAGTGCCTACAGTTAATCCGAAACTATTAAAAAAAAGTTTAAGACAAGTATACGAAAATACTTTTTTCAAACAAGTTAGGTAAATAGCGCAAAATTGTTAACACTCTTTGTATCGGGCGGCTACAGCGAGCACGGGGTGAATGACCCCGGCCGGCCACTGTCGGCGATCAGCTGCGATACAGCGTGTACGAAGTGAGAAAAAATTTAAAAAATTCCTGTGGCTAAACTATTGCTCCGATTGATCTGAGTTTTGTAGTGTGGCCTGGAAATGATACATTAAATATGCGGTTTAATTTAATGCCTCGCTTGTATCAACCTTCCGTTGTATGGTCTAAAGCACACACTTTTTTATTTTTTTTTAAGCATAAGGTGGCAAACGAGTCGGACCTTTTTATGTTGCCCTCCTCCCGGCCCAATATCGCTGCGTGTTGTGTGTACATCTACATTGTACCTCTTACAAAATTGTTTGTAGTGAAGCAATAGGGTGATAAGATAGCTACATTCCATCTAGTACCATGTATTGTTTGGTAGTGCCGTGCTGTATTGCGGAGGTGAGGTGGCACGCCCGGGGAGGTACCTCTCGCTCACAGGATACCACCATAAAATAACAGCTGTGCTCAGTGGCGTAACTATACCGCTCGTGGCAAACTCATCGGATGGGCCCACTAACATAAAGAAGCTTTTTTTTTTACTATATTTGAAACGAAATGCGCCCACCACTCTTTCATCGCTGCTACTCCTGTGTCGCCAGGATCAACAGCGGCAACCACAACGACCCTTTGATATGATCTCAGGGAGCCCGAGGGAAAAGCTAAAACTGTCTTGGGACCCGCAACGAATTTTACCAGAAGAAATAAAAGGAGGATTTTTACTACATCTATACATATAACAAAAAACAGTAAAATTAGTGCCTGTACAAGGAATATATTAGCGAAAAACTAATTGGGGGCGATGTTAAAATAGTATTAGAACGCTTTTCAATGTTTTTTTTTTAATTTTTTTGTCTGTAATCTCCGAAACTACTGGACAGATTCGAATGAAACTTTTTGTGGTGTATAAGAAACAAGTCTGGTCAACATCAAAAACACTTTTTACTGCGGTAAAATCGCTCATTCCTACGGGAAATCGGAATTACAGCACACTGTTCGCAAACAATAACAAATCACTTTGATTATAATGTTACTACGCTACGCGAACGAAGTCGCAGGCAGCAGCTTATTTTTACTATTTGTGTAATAATAAATGTTGAGAGTTGGGATTTCTCCCTAGACCGGGGGCCGCTTCCGACCGGCATTCTGCCGACTTGCCACTCTGTAATTACGCGACTAGCCGTGCTGCCGGTTTTCTAGCGATGTGCGATTAGCCGTTGGTTTATTGGAGGGGAGGAAAATGATGTAAATGTACATATACGCGTCGGTACTCATCAAAAAGCCGACTGCCCGGTGGCCCCCAACACGGTTCCTTCCCACCTATTGGTGTTAGTAAATCATCACGTCCACATAACAATTTTGCAGAGGTCTGTGGGGATCTGGACGCTCACTACCTACGCCCACAACCAGACTCAGACTGTTCATTTCTTTGTTCCCTTATAATATTTTTAATCATGACTTTTCTTTGAGCTGTCGAAGTCCTTTTGGAATTCAGTGATCTTAATTAACCTTATGATACCAACATGGCAGCAAACAGAGAAGTTAAAGATAAAGGGCACAAAAAAGTTTGGAAAATAAACATACACTTAAATTGTAGCCCATTTATTTAAGATAAAAATATTCTATTCTAATAAATATTAATATTAATGACATTATGAAATAGTTCAACATATATATTTAATATTTTATTAAACGTTCAATAATTATATTTAAAAATTTGTACTGTCTGTTTATTCACTATTTATTATAAATGCAGTTTGAGGCAGACTTAAAAACGTAGGTTACACGCACAGTAAATGCATTAAAAAGTTGAAAGCTACTTTTGATGCATTACTAAGAATAGACGTGGCTATAAGTTCGAATGTCAAGAGATTAAAGCTCAATAAAAGCAGGTTTACACAGCCAGTACTGCAATATTCAAGTGCGAATATGGAAATCATTGCTGTTTCGATACGGGCCCTGTGTAAATCAGCCTTCACGAGCAAACCCATCATAAAGTAAAACAGATTCAGATCTCCAATACATATGTCCCAGTGCAGGATCTACGTGGGACCTTAAGGGGTTATAGCCCCGGATTAAAAACTTTAACGTAATTTTTGTACCCATTAAAAGGGCCTCTTCTCAATACCAAGGTTTTTTAAGGCCCGAGCTCAGCCAGAGCGGTAATGGCGCTGGTTTCACAACTTAGGTGTATAGATATTGGCTAGTATTTATATTACAACTTTAAAGTATACTTTTCAGACACTAGTTGGCTTGACAGTATAGATGCACGGTCCAAGTACTATAGCTCAAGATTAAAAGATTATGACGCTGTACGTTTGATAGGGAATATTGGAATACTGAATCTGTTGAACTTTTGATAAACCCTATAATCCTGACCACGCTCTCTAGTGCACGGCGATTTCCCTGTCTTTAGGTTTTTACTTTTCTCCTAAATTATATTTAACCCTAAATACTGAAGCTTAATATTTTCGTATCACCGAGCATTTCCTATAAAAACTTTGGTAACTATTATACAAATGCATATAGAAATTATACATAAATCCCTTTGATTTCTAAAAGCTATATTTTTATTTGACTAGTTTCTGTCTTTTATTATGAATTGTCGATACAGTGGATGTAACAGTAACCATCTGTGGTCTTTTAAGGACTTGCAAATATTAAGAGGCTTCCAAATTCATTAAATATTGTATATATATAGGTGAGCTCACAAAATCATAGGTGACAAAGAAGCAATCCGTCTTTCCGTTTGTACTACCAACGACCGATCCAAAAAACAGTAACGTATTCGCATGTGACTATGCTTTTTTGGCTTACACATTTTCAAAACCCACAAAAACTATGATTCATACTGTTCGAGATTATGCGCATACATTACGTTCATACACATATAATATTCACAAGCTGCACGGAACTCGACTTAGCGACGATAATATTTGAATAATATAAATGACTAGCGGTGCCCCGCGGTTTTATTCCGCGTGTTATTATCATTAAGCCCCTATTTCAGCCCCTTAGATTTTCTAAAAAACCTTTCTTAGTGCTCCCACCGTCAAACTAGTTAAGAAACTTGAAATTTGGTAAAATGGTTAAATTTGAAGTTTCTAGGTACACAAGTTTGGGCTGTGGGTTGATTTATAAGTAATTCAGGTTTGCCTTTTATATATATAGATTATATTTTTCCATTATACAAAGTTGATAAAAGCGAGAGGCGTTAAATGATACCACATATTTAGTGTATTCTTTCCAGACTACACAACAAAAATCAGATCTATCAGAGCAAAACCACAGGAATTTTTTTCTTACTTCGTACAAGTTGTATCGTCACTCGTCAATTGCTCGAGACTATGGGGACATTCACACCGTGCGATGGTGCCGTTCGCTGTAGCTGCCCGGTATAAAGCATGATTACATTTTTTCACTAGTTAACTTGTTTGAAAAAAGTATTTTCGTATACTTGTCGTAAACTTATTTTCCTAGTTTCGGATAAACTGTCGGCACTTATAGTATATGTGGTTTAATTTAACGTATTTCGCTTTTATCAACCTCATATATTAACCTTTTCTAAGGTTATTGAAATATTGCTACTGAGCACTGTCGTACATAACTTTCGGATATCAAAGGAATTCATTATAATTTGCTTGAGCAATATGTTGATCAAATACTCTGAATGTTCGATAAGAAGGGTATATTAAAAAAATCCGATATAAAAATATAAATATAAAATGGACTTTAAATTAATAACATTATTTAAGTACTAATTATTAATGGTAACTTAGTCTTATTTTTAAAAACTATTTCGTAATTCCCTTAAAACTACTTACATACTATCAAGTATACATCCGCGGCAGTTGGACAGAATTGGTACCATTTTAGTATTGAAAATAATTACCTTCATGAAATAAGTCCAATTATACATGATATTTATATAATAAACAACTGTTTTGAATAAAATTGAAATATGTTAATGTTTCTAAAGTGAGGGACATAAAAAAAACTATTTACAACCTAATTAGAAAACTTATAAACAATAATTATAATGAGCATCCCTTAAAAATTATATTTTACTTATTAATATCCTGTTATTTTGAATTGTTAGATTAATTATGATAAATAATTATGATGTAAGTCTAAGATTTCTATATTCAACCAAAGATATTTATAAAACACAACCTAAATAAAATTTTATGTGTAATAACACTTACAGCTCAGGAAAAACTTTAGTAATTATTATGTATAGTGTGTTTCAGATTATTATGTAAAAACGGTCATTGGCATGACCTCTACCACGCAACATAATTCATTGCTCATCATACTCTCGCTAAATACACCTACGACTGTTGTATCACAATACAATACCGGGCTAAAGGTCTGGTCCCAGTCTTTTTCCACAATATGGCGTATTCACTAAATTGTCTTAGTACTTTATGGTATCGCTTACATAAATTATATACATTGGTAGACAGGTTTCAATGACTGTTTTCAATAGTAAACATAAACACACTACAGTGGTCACCAAGTACATAATACGAAACATCATTTTTCAAGTTAATATTACAAAAGGATTATTGAAACATAACCAATTAACCAACCTTGCTATCCATAGCATATACATATTATGTAGCAGCAATGTACATCCATAAATAAACTTGTTTATTAAATTATAGTCAACATAAGTATCATTTTTGTATAATCAAAAACAGTATCTATACTATTGCCTACTTTTGGCAACCACTTCTTTCATTGAAAGTGTCCCTTGATAATAAAATTTATTAATATTTATCATCATTATTTTGTAATATAAGTTAAAAAAGTGTCAAATGCTACATTATGTCTGTGTTACTTAAAAACAAAGAATATATCTTCACCTAAATTGATGTCGAAATTACCTAATATACAACATTTAAAATATTAATATTATTTGTTTTTGTCTGAGGTAGATGTTAACAATAAATGTTTTGATCACAGCCTGTGTATAATCAGGACTATTTAATGATATACATGCATATAATGGTATCCTATACTCTTTCAAATAGTATTATTATATTTTTAGATAACAATCATGAACCTATCAGTTGATCAAAGTAATAATTGATTGATTAACCACATAAATATTTTGTTGTGCAAGATTTAGGCTCTTGAAAAAAGAATTAACAGAAATACAATTTATTTTTATGTGCAATTCGGCTCTAAAGTAAAGTACAAAAAGTAATTTTGTGCCATTATTTTATTTTGAAGTTGACAAATAATATAACTTCTTTTCTATTCATTATCTTTTATGTGTATTGTATTGTTAACTATTTTAAATATACAAACACATAACTTTTAAACTTGCATTCAATAGTTCATAACTGTTATTTTTAAACAGTAAACAAATTCCTTGATATTATTATGAATATATTATTATTTTACAACTGCCATAACCTTATAATATTTAATAACACTATATTTTAAATATTTAAGACATTAAATATAAGGTATACATTATAAAGCGGAAAGTTTTTGGGAATCCTTTTAATAATTATTCTATAACATGAAATTTCTTTTATTTAGCAGAGGTTCATTTGTAAATTTATGTCTAAGTACCCTGAATAGTAACATTTTGTTTAATCTAATCTAAATTATTCACATAATATCATTTCGTTTTGCTATAATATCATTTGAGCTATAAAAAATTTATTTCATCAATAATTTCAAAATTTGCTTGGTTTAATCAAACATGTCCAGTTCATCATGTCATCTTAATGTTAATATCTAAATGCTTTTAAAACTATCTACGACTGAGGTATTGACAATTGACTGTAGGGAATGCATTTACTGTCTTGCTGATCTTTCCGTTTCAATTAAACATTCTCTTACCAGGATCCGTGCATGAACAATGCCACGTTTGAGACGTTCTGCCGAACTGCGGCTGCCGGAATAGCTGGGACGTACTTCTTTACCCATCTCCTCTATGACTGCCAATAGTTGCGCATATTTTGACATCCCATTATCCTTGTCCTTGCCGTTAGACGACGGTGACGATGCGGGTACGGAGGATATGGTCGCGTGGTTGTTTGTACCAATCGACAACTCTTTATGCGAGTTTTTACTGCTCATAGGAATAGCAGTAACAGTCACATCACTCAACTTTGATTCGACTGCTTGAATATCCATCGCTTCCATTTTCTGCAAACGATATTTCACTATCAAAATAAAAGCAAGCAAACATATCCATGTATTAAACAAAAACTTACCGAAATAAAAAACAATTTTAGGTCCAATGTAGCAAACCACTAAGTTACAATCGCGAATATTTAACGAAAATAAATTGATAATAATAACAGAACGTGTAATAGGAACGACACATACCCGAAGTAAACTCGTTCAGCCCTTATGCGCCGGTAATTTGACTCATCAGCTTACTGATTCTTGATTAATATTGACTGGGTTCTATCTCAAGATCAAAATATACGCACAAAAATTAATAATGAATTCCTACTTTAGTAAAATTAAGTCCTATATTAAACCAGTTTTATTTAGAAAACAAGTATTGATGAAGTACTCTGTGACAAGCAGGTACAATCATTCACATTTCTTCATTGACAGATACTCATTTCAAAGACTAGAGAACAACATGACATCTTAATAGAACACAATATTCAGTGTTTGTAAAGATTTTTAATAACAAAAATCATCCTAATTTCAATTTTATGAAATCTTGAATAAAGACGACATACAAAGGTAACAAAAAAAGCTAAATATGAGCTAAATAAATTTCCATAGACAATTTTTATGAAAAGCTAATTGTCTAGTTACTATTGAAAAATGACAACACTGACATGTGACATCAAAAACTGTCAATGGAAATGAAGTATCGGAACTATGTATCGGAATATCGGATTTCTTTTGATTTTACTACTAAAGTAAATATGCATTATTTATATTAAATACGAAAAGGTATATAAATAAATGATACCTCATTGCCATACTAAATAAACCGTGCAGGTATTTCTTTATGCGTGTATTGTTCTCATTATGTCATAAATTCATCGAATTAAATTTAAACAATAAGAAGAGGTCGGCGTTAAATGATAACTCCGCCTACAACGGCTCGTTAAAACTATGCTGCTATTGAAATTGATTATTTGACGGAGATCGGCCAATATGTCTGGAGACAATGATCGCGCGTCTCGTCCTAACTCGCTCCTTTTGGACGCTCCAGCGCCCGAGAGAGAGCCTCTTCGCTTCGATGTACAGCTGGTGGGAGCACCACCAGAGGTTGAACAGCTTGTTAATAACATTAAACAAGTAGCCGAAGATTTTCTTTATCATTGGAAAACTTTTCCTATTGGTAAGTCAAATCTAAAACTTTTAATTTTAGAAACTGTACACTGTTAGAACATCATTAGTGTAAATAAAATTTAGAAATACGTTCTGAGAATATTTACTTGTATTAGGTATAATGTATTTTATTAATTAATAATTATATTTAAACAAAATATACTTAATTACAATTTTTTAAATATTTTTTAATGGCAATTTAATGTAATTTTTTACTGGCCTATATTACAACAATAGAGAAATAAAATTTATTATTCAAATATTTCTTATTTTAAAATTTCTTAGAATATTTTAAATATAATGGTACCTAAAGTAATTATAAAATTAGTTTTTAGTAGTTTAGTTTTCAAAAGACATTTTTAATATTTATATACACCTTCCGTATCTATAAATATAATAAAACTGTAGAAGACATCATTCTGTGTGTCTTGTGCGGCTTTCATGCAAAAACTGTATGGATGGATTTTGATGAAACTTTTTTGTTATATAGGTATTAATTCTTGGTAACATAATGGCTATAATTTATGCAGTAGGTATATTGACTATTGTACTTACTTTGTAGGCCAAAACAACGGATTGACAATTTATACACATTACCTTGCCAACATATTTTCCAATGATAATACAAAGGCAGTCGGGTCGACTAGTTAATAAATATAATTTTAAAAGACAATAATTATTATAAGAGAAAGGGAATATTTTTTTGATAAATGAAATTTTTATCATTTATGAAGTCTCTTTGCTTGTGAAGTTGTCATTCTATATTTGATTTTAAAATGATGTTTATTGTATAATTTATACATTAACATATTTATCATCATTATCATCCAGAGGACGTCTACTTTTGGACAGCCTACCCCATAGAGTGCCATAGGTCACAGTCACTTGCATCCAGTGCCCCACAACTTTAATGAAGTTGTCAGACCACCAGACAGGAAGACTACAAGTCCTTCCGGGTGGGAAAACAACTTGAGAATCTCTAATTTTCTCTTACACTTTCACTTTTCATATTATTTAAATATTTACATTGTATGATTTTCAGTTCTCCCTCCATCAAGATTTACTGGAACAGGAAATCGCCTATCGGATATTATTATTGCTCCGCCATGTGATGAATTAGATGCTGCTGCTCTCGATGCGGGCATTGAGCCACATCCCCTCACACCTAAACAGCTACTAAGTATTAGAGAGAAAGGGTGAGTTCCTTCAAACTGCTTTTTAAGTCATTGTCATCATCACATTTATTTTGAATACATTGGTATCAACAAATAGACACAACTCAGATAGTAAAAAAATTACAGGTTTTTTGATATTTTTTTGTTTTGATTTTTGCCATGACAACATGTCCTTAGTTCTGTGTTAAACAATCGGAATTAAAATATCTCTAGTGGTATGTTGGTTTTGGAATATGATTAATATCAAAACTTTGGGTTAAAGGTTATGTATTGAAAATATTATCATTTCTTAGAATTGGTCATTGATGAATTACACTGTATTTTATATTGTGTTTTGTGTACATCATCTACATTTACAGTATTTAGTAGAATACTACCCAGGCTTCTATGCACTAACATATTTACATTGAATAGTGCTTGGCTTGCTCTTAACCTGCATACATTTATACATTGCCAATATCATGCATTAATGCTTCTAGCATCAGATTCACATTGACTTATATTGCAATAAAAAAAAAGCAGTAACATGAGCAGTCTAACAATTTTATTTTAATTTTTAATGTTTACATTTTTTCTTGCTACAACACAAATTACCATAATATTCTAAGTGAACTGATAGGAAGTGTATATAGAGAACAGGAAGACATTAAGAAGACTGGCCAACACCTCTTTTTTCATTATTTACAACTGTACGGTCTCTATTAAAAGGGGAGACATAATATAATATCTATGACACTAAGATAAAACATAATTTGCACACATCTATCTGTCAAAACTATTAACAATTGACACCGCAATAATCTCGTCACTGCCTTCTATCTCCATCTTCGGATGGCACAGAAAATCAGTGTCAGAGAACTCAAATTCTCCGATGCTGTGTGGAATCTCTTTCAGTGCTCCCCCAAATTGCGCAGCTGTGCAGATAAAGACTAAATTTTAGTTTATTCTTAGTTGGTATCTTCTTTTTTTATTTTTTGTCGTTTTTTTTCTCTTAATAAGATTGTGTATGTTTATCTGTTTATTGTTTATCTATTGTGGAGACTGGAGTACTGAATAAATGTTTTTCTATCCTATTCTATTCTATTCTATTCAATAAGGCAGAATACTATAGACATACTGATGACTGATTATATTTATATTACTGCATCTATTTCCATCCATGCATCCATGAATCTATTTATTTGACCTTAGCATTCTAATTTTAATGTATGGAGTCTATTGTACTGAGTCATTTTTACATTAAATGTTAAGGTCATTTTTATTATCTTATATAATATTACAATTGTAAGCAAATTTCTGTCCTGATCTGATGTCTGATTATGGAACAATAGCAGCATGTATAAAATTGGTTATATGCTCATTTTCATGAGCTGGCGGTAGATGTACAGAATAATAAATTTGAGAAAAATAAAATGAACTTTTCAAACACATCAATTTTTTTTAGGGTTCCGTATCTCAAAGAGAAAAAACGGAACCCTTATAGGATCGCTTTTTATTCATTATAAAAGGCATTTAAAGGTTTAGTAATTACTAAAAAAACAGTTGAATAAACGGGAAAGTTTCGCTGACGTCCCGCTAGTATTTATTATTTATGAATTATTAATTAAATTACGAAAATGTATCTATTTAACAATGAGTGTAATCAATATTTTGGGTTTTATTGATAATTTTTAGATACACATTGTCATAATGCTATCATTTTCATTAAGCTTGCTCAAGGAGAGAGTGTATGAGGGGAGGAAGTTGAGTGCTAAGCAATTGGAGGCTATACGTGAATCGGGGTATGTCACCCTGATATGTGTAGATATTATTTAGAATATTGGCTTCAATATTTTGGAATGACATTCATTTTTACACTGTACATACATTGGTGCAAGATATTTTCAGGTCGAGCCCGGCGTAAATCTCTTTTAGATTATATTCCCCCCGCATCACACGGCGCCTGTCTTGACAACTCTTCAAGCATATACTTATAAATATCTTGCTTTTAACTATTCGAATTAAATTATTATAATTTATTGTATACAGGGTAAATTTTATTAACAAAAGCGATTTAGCTAACAAACTTTAACACTAATATCATAAATGCGAAAGTTTGTATGTTTGTTTGTTACTCCTTCACACATAAACGACTGGACATATTTTCATGAAATTTGACACACATAGAGGGTAACCTGGACTAACACATAGGATCCATCCCGTTTCTATCCCGAAAAAATGTTCCTATGGTATGCCATGACATGATTTTCTATTTTCCACGGGATCGAAATTTAGGCGGGTGACACCGCAGGGCGCAGCTAGTAATAAAATATATCCTACTAATATTACAAAGGTGAAAGTTTGTGGGTGTGTTTGTTACTCTTTCACACAAAAACTACTAAACGGATTTTCATGAAACTTTACAGTAATATAGCTTTCATATCAGAATAACATAATAATTTAAAATTTATAGGTATTTTTTATAATTTGGTTACAATATAACGATAACTGTCAAGTAAGTCGGAAAAAATCAGCCTCCTGAGAGCAATATTGGCGTGCGCTGCCCTAATCGTTGGAGTTACACAAAGATAATTACTGTAGGATTATTTATCTTAAATAGTTCTAAATAAAAGTCCGCGACAGCATATATCTATCTTTTATGTGTAAGTCACTATGACCAAAAAGTAGTGAACCGAACATTCAATTAAATTGGATATTTTTTAACGATGCACATTTTAGAATATTTATCGAACTCTCATGAAAATTGATACATCTGTCACTTTACGTATTGAATGTAGATAAACTTTGTCTTTTATACTAAGCAATTTGGACGAATAGATTAAAAGTTATTGTCACGATAAGATTGACTTAAACGGAATATCTAAAGCGCCTAAAATGCGCGGCGACAAATTCGATTCTCAAAGCGGTTTATTGTTTCATACAATACGTATATATTCAATATAATATATATTTCAGTATAATATTAGATTATGTATAATAAATAACAACACCATTTTTGAAGTCCGAAATCCACGCGGGCGAAGCCGCGGGCGAAGGCTAGTTATACATATGTTAAATACGTTAAAAAAACTTATACAGCAAACATCTACTAAAATGAATTTCATTCTGTCTGGTGGTACATAGAACCCTCATCCATTTTTTCTTCATAATATTTAGGTACAGTTTGTTCAGTTGACTCTTTGGTTTTTTAAATTGGCCCCTTTCCTCATTTTGAATTATTTTTTATTATCTTTATATATATATATTCTTTGTGTGCGTGTGTATATCACTGAAGTCTTCCTAAACGACTGGACTGATTTTGACAAAAAAAATTCTGTGTGTTAAAAGCAGATTTGAGAATGGTTTAGATTCCAATAATAACAAGACGACGTCTGTGGGGCAGCTAGTATTTTACAAAATTTTCCTCTTAACTTATTTATATAATGCATAAGTATTTTCTTTTCTCTCTAAATCTTTATCGTTTTTAAATTTAATTTTTATATTTTCTAGAATATTAAAGCCAATATATTTGTTCTAATAGCATGCACATCCTATATCCAACATTTACAAATCGCCATACGTTCTAAATAAGAATAAAAACTAAAATAAAATAAACGCATATTCACAACAATCATGCGGGGATGTCCATGGAAGTAGTAGGCGTTGGTAGTCATGAAAAGGCACCGACTGACCGACACTCATTTGTCATCTCATACTAAACAATATAAGGGTAATTGTATGTGCCTATATTTGTTTAGAATTTCAATGTACTAGATAGTGATTGTGGTTTTATTATTTATAATTATTATGCGGGTGCGTGACATTAAGATAATAATAGGTACCTAATAATAGGTATAATAATAGGTACATTAAGATTCTAACAAATAGAAAATCGCCATATAAATTAAATACACTTGTGTTTGACTAAGCCAATGACCAGACATATAAACAAGCTTTCATAAAAATAACAATGATGTATTCAAATTGTCATACAATAAAAAATATTTGTATTGCTTTTTCCATTATTTCGGACCTAAATAAATATTATTTGTCTATTCTGTAAACAATATGAATTTGCCAAAATTTAATTTTCAATGATGACTCTTTTGATGATGAATTTATGTATAATACACATATTGTGTCAAATACTTATAACGCGAAACAAAGAAGAGATTTTGCCCTTTAATTTAGCAAATATACATTAGCTTCTAATATTTACCTGCCATGCAGCCAGCCCTGCCAGCCCACAACACTTAAAGCAAACACAGTTGACAACCAACAATTCATACCATCAGATTATTTCCACTTTTTGTCACAGGACTGGAATCGTGGCGGGGTCACTAGTTCCACGTTTTCGCTGGACTTGAGTCGTAGCACGACTCTAGTTCCACTTTTTGCCACAGGACATGAGTCGTGGCGCGGACTCTAGTTCCACTTTTTGCCACAGGACAAGAGTCGTGGCGCAGACTCTAGTTCCACTTTTTGTCGCCGGAATTGAGTAGTGACGCGGAGTCTAGTTCCACTTTTTGCCATAGGACAAGAGTCGTGGCGCGGACTCTAGTTCCACCTTTTGCCACAGGACAAGAGCCGTGGCGCTGATTCTAGTTCCACTTTTTGTAGCCGGAATTGAGTAGTGACGCGGACTCTAGTTCCACTTTTTGCCACAGGACAAGAGTCGTGGCGCGGACTGTGGTTCCACTTTTTGTCGCCGGAATTGAGTAGTGACGCGGACACAAGTTCCACTCTTTATCATAGGACTTGAGTCGTGGCGCAGACTCTATATGTAGTTATTTTAGAACGCCTGCAAAAACAGTTTATATAGAAAATCTAATTGTTATTTTGAGGAAAAATATTATAATACTTATGTAACTTAATGTATTATTCTTATTTACAACGTAAGTTTCCATTGTGTAATCAATTGTAATAGAATTACCTCTCTTTAGCTAGTCCCTTTAATAGCATGTAAACATTTAAAGCACGTATTCTCAAATAATTTGGGTTGTATATATTATATCTCCTTCCAAGTTTGATTTTCTTTATCGATCGATCAAAAAATAGTTTACTTCACCTGTGTATCAAACGAACAAATTCTTCTATTCTCACCCCCTTAATTCTAGTTGTTGTAGAAATTATTTTTATGGTTCACGATTATCTGTTAGTTCTTAAGTCTCATACACACAGACGAGATATTGTTGTGCTGATATAAAAAATCGCCTATCCTATTAACATTATAAATGCGAAAGTTTGTATGTTTGTTCACTTCACGCAAAGACTACTGAACCGATTTTCATGAATTTTGGCACACACATAGAGAGTAAATTGGATTAACACATAGGATAGTTTTTGTCCCGAATAAATGTTCCTATGGGATGCCATGGGATGAATTTCTATTTTCCACGGGATCGAAATTTAGGCGGGTGAAACCGCGGGGCACAGCTTGGAAATACAAAATATAGGTCTCGTCATATGAGCTAGTGACGTAGGTACCTACCTACCGGCATATCAATGTTGTATCATTGAAGATCGATAGATTTAGTAGCGGCTCCGCGTTTGACAGAGTAGTCGGACGGCCTCCGAGGCGGTGGACTGACGACGTGGTCTAGTCCGCGGGGAGCCGCTTTCTGAGGGGAAGGCATATGACCAGTGGACGTGTTCTTCTAGCTGCTGACGTTGACCTCTATAGTGTTGTGCCTCTCTAATCTCTGGCTATCGATAGCGAGTTCGAGGTGCCGTCCCGCCACTTCCCCGGGCAGACGCACGTGTGGCGCGTGGCGGGCTGGCTGCAGCGCGGGCGCGCGCGCGCTCGCGAGCAGCTGTACTGCCACGTGGCGCGCGCGGCGGCGCTGCTCGTGGTCGTCGCCAGAGACAGGCTGCTGCGGGGCGGGACGAGCCGGTGTCCGTTATCGCGGGGGCGAAGGCGCTCGCTGATGGGTTCTACAGGTGACAAAATTGATATTATAGTTAAAAAAAACTGATAACCATGTTGCCTCTCGCGCACACGATACCGGTATAAAGTGAAAGCTATGCTATTTTGTAAGAGGTAGTGCCACACTGAATGCATGTAGTCGAATTGGGCCGGCACGACCGGGGAGGTGGAGGAGGAAGAGGACCTCTCGCTTACGCGAGACCGGCGTGCCGGCGGCGACCATGTAGGTGGAAGGAGGAAGTAGAGCAGCACATCTGTATATGGGCCTAATAGACAGCAACGACAGGAATATCACTATCTCTCTCACTGACTCTCATTCTTATGGGTGCCCGAGTGAGGTTTGTCCACGACGACAGACACAATGTGAAATACTGTATTTTTATTGCAGATTGTTTGACCTGCTGCTAGGAATGCCATCTCTGGAGGCCCGCGATCTTGAGAAGAAGTTACGCGAGGAGAGGTCGCGCTATCTGGTCGCCGAACTCATTTGTAAGGTAAACCGTTACAAATTTATATTTATTTATCTTTGTTTGACTAATTGTTTGAGTTGGTAATCGTACTCACAAACCGCACCCGATGCAACATAGCTGTGACTGCGGGAAATTGTGTGACAGCTGTCACACAGGTTGAAGTTTCGCCCGGCCTTCCCACCTTGGTTGGGCTGCAGTCTGCAATATCTGTAGGAACTTCTAAGATTTTAGAAATAAAAAAATGTGTGCGCTTTAGACCACACGACTGAAGTACAAATTCATACACGAAACATAACTGGCTATCAGAGGGAGAGAGAAAAGAAATGTGTGCGCGCACTGCTCTTTCTTAGGGTCAATTCACACCAAAAGCGCGGCGAAGTGCAGCGAAACGGAGCGCAGTTTATGTGTCATATGAATTTCAACTTTATAATAATTACTATAATACTTATTATCGCATGAGAAACTCGAACGAGACGCGCGGATTCTCGCGAATGCTCTAGCAGTCGCTGGAATCCGCGCGGAAGTCCAGAGAATTCGATAATAAGTTCTATTGCAATGAAAATAAAGTTTAAATTCATATGACACTGAAAGTGCGCTCCTCTTCGCTGCTCTTCGCCGCGCTTTTGGTGTGAATTGACCCTTACAACTATGGTAATAATATAAGAATATAAGAAACGTAGCTCGTCTTTGTCTTCACTAACTTATATCGATTTCAACTCTCGACCGTAAACACTTTTCGTATTGTCATGCATTCATCAGCGTACTCTCCCAAGTCAAGCGCGTTTAAAAAGTTTACTTCAAAAATGGTCCCAACAGCCAGAACACCAGGAGGACCTAGCGGCGCTGGCGGCGTGGGTGACGCGCGCCATGCGCCGCGCCGCCTCCGAGAAGACGGACGGCCGGGAGACGCCGCGCGCGGTGCCGCGCGTGCCCTACCTGTACACCACGCCGCAGAGGACGCAGGTAAATCGGCATATACTTCCGGTATTACTGTAACGATGTCATTTTAGATCGTACAAAGGAATGGCAATATACAAATGATTGGTTCGGCTTTGACCGACATCATTCGGACATTTTTCTGTAGGGGAGTCTTGACAATTTACTTTTGATCGAGACAGCGATCCGACAACAACGATGTGGAATTAAAAATTACCGGACCCGATTGAGGGAGCCTGCAGACTCGGTCATGAAACTGGGAGCGGTGGCGCTAGTGTCCTCTCTTTCCCATTCACGGGACAGGAGCAATGCATTGAGGTCGATAAGTGTTTATGTAACTCGTAACTTGCCTTTGTGTCTCAGGTGGACCTGCGCCTGTACAAGCGCGACCTGCTGCGGCGCGCCGCGGGCCCGCTGCAGGCGATACTGGAGCGCGAGTCGCGCGGCTGGTTCCTGCACTTCCGCGAGCGGCAGGCGGCGCTGCTCGCCTCGCAGAAGATGCCCATGGAGGACATTGAGGAGGTACAGACATCTTGAATTAAGTGTACGGAAGTTTGGTGAAACGAATTGTTGGTTGGCCATTCACCAGATGAGAAGACGCTCTGACAAATCTGACAATGTCATTTGATCTTTAATATTGAAATTATTTTTTTTTGACGAATGTCAAAATTAACGTTTATTTAAACGTCAAACGAAAATATGCATGTTGAAAGTTCATATTTAACGCCACTAGTAGGTGTGACAGTCTTAAAACTTCTCTATGACCTCCATTTTGGTTAAAACTCGGCTACCTGTACACGTGTGTGTGTATGCAGGAGGTGAGCGGCGCGGCGATGCGCGAGTACGTGTCGCGCGTGTGCGCCGCGGTGGCGGCGAGCGAAGAGCTGGCGGCGCTCGGGCCGCACGCGCCCGCACTGCTGGCGGACCAGCTGCGCGCGTCTGTCATCGTCGACAGGTATACATACATACCTACACACGTCAATGTACAAACACCTTACAGTTCCGTTATAGGCAGACGAGGGCTACTGAATGGTGCTAAAATAACAAATAACAGTAATTTTTACCTATCAAAATAAAATAGTAATACAAAGGAGCGCAGCGCTACTAAATGTTGTTACCCAGCATGTTGCTGACGCGATTACAGTTTACCAACAAGTAAATAATTACTTTTTCCCCTTCCTACACTAAATATTTTGGAATCTTTGCAAAAGCAAGTTTTGTCTGAAAGAAATCGCTTTCTTAGTGATAAGTAGAAATCAGGTCGTAATATATCGCTGTGTGTGTAGGGCGGAGGAAAGCGTGCGTCGCGTGGTGGCGGCGGGCGTCCGGTCCGCCGAGGCGCGCGCGCGCGCGGCACATCCAAT
>LUGF01045089.1:0-13658 GCA_001625245.1 Calycopis cecrops
TAGTTGTTAATCAAATGACAAACACCATGTGCCAATGAGAGTTAACATTGTAACTACATTTAGTATTTAGGAAAAAAAATAGTTGTGACTATAGCAAATTAGACTATAGAATTTGAGGGCAGAAAATAATATACAATGTTAAATAAATTTGTTGTTCATGCTTATACATCGACAAGAACACTGATTGTTTTGATTGTGCATTACTGACTGTATTGTGGCAATAGGGTTAAAAGACATCTCACTGATATTGTACTGAGAACTTGTAGTTTGTGGTTTGGTGTAGTAATAAATGATGTACCTATTTATGGAATATCTAGGAGCACACCTGGATATCTTTGGTCAGGGTTATATAATGTCATATAATGTACTGACTGTTCCCTATGGTTTCTTCTGGGTCGGTTTCTGAAAATTGACCGTGAAACTCTTAACACTAACAATATTGCTGGAAAGGTAGTTTCTTGGTTACTTAAGGTTACTTTTTTGTGCCAATTCATACCTGGTTAATTATATTATTTCTCTACCTACCTGGTAGTCTGGAAGAGACCGCTATCAGCGGTAAGACCGCCATTTTTGTGCATTAGTCAGTTTATTGTTATTTTATAGATAGACGTTCCGAAGACATCTTACGAGCTCCGTATATTGTTTAGGTAGGTACTATTTAGTATAAATTCGAAACTTTAATGCTTTTTCCAATCCAAGGCTCTCTAGCATTAAATAATAATAATCTAGAGATTTAGGTATAATGTTGTGTTATAATGTTAGAATTTGGTTTTGGTTTCCAAATAATGACGCTTTTTAATGCGCTCGTGTTGCGCGCGCGCAGCATGCCGAGTGCGTGCGCGCGGGAATATACCACGCCCGACACACAAGCTGCCTTGCTGCGCGCGCCGGCGGGAGCGGATACCTCTAATAATATAAACTGAAACTCCGACACCAGCAGCACGAACGACAAATCCCGTATTACACTCAACTTCACGTTATATTTTAGAATCTCACACCAGAATCAGCACAAACAGGGCTGAAACAATAGAATTTATTATAAACAAATAGAAAAGTAGTTTTATGCTAGTAAGTGGTACTGTTACGGACAAGGGTCCCAAAGAATGTGAAAAGGGAAGGGGCCCAAGCATCGGCATAACAATTATTTGAATGTGTATGAGTTATAGGACAGCTAGCAGTCATCCGCCCACTTCGCTAAGGATAAATATTTCTTTTGGTCAAGTGGGGAAATGCATTAATGCATTGCGACCGGTTCAGAGTTAGATCCAAGGTGTGGGACTCGCGGATGCACCGAATGCCATGCAACAAGGCAATAAGCGCAAACATTATACACCCCAAACGGTTGGTCCTTCTAAGTACCGTGAAGAGCTCACCCTGATCATGATCAACAATTAATATACAAAGTTATATGAAAATCGTGTAATTCGGTAGTATACTGTGTCCAACTCTGTAATGAATGCTAGGGAACGTGGTTTAGTTTGTCGGCTTATCTTAGCGAGACACAGGAGAGCAAAACAGTAGGTTAAAACGGCGAGGCGGCAGCCGCCCTCCTCCACGGCAGTTAGTGACAATCAGTGTATGTGTAGTGTACCTAGTGCAAGTGATAAGTGCGTTAATAAGGTTCCGCGATATACAAGTTATCCAAACTTCGATAGTTATAGTGTTCCGTGTAAACAAGACTTTAAACGTGTATCGTATTCTAACATAGCTAAGCACTGTCTTCTAGAGCAAACATAACAATGTGTAACTGTCCAGCTACAAGTTAAACACTGCTTATAAATCATTTTGTAATTTGCTGTCTGATGTAACTCATCTTTATATAGTAGATATAAGATTTTTATTCAAAAAGTTCTTTGTGAAATGTTGATGTACAATTTTTTGCAGATGCCAGACTTATAACTTTAGAGACCGTGCACGAAACATAAAGACACTTTCGCCGCCCTAGTGATCATATCTGAGCGGGATACGAAATAGCGAAAAATAGCAAGAGCAACAAGAACAGAGATATGACTTTACATTACTTTCTAAGTTCCGGTTTTTTTTCTTATGGCATATTTGAACTTGAGTCAGACCTTAGTATGCCGCACCGCAGCTACGTTTACGTACGTATCTGCTACGAACTAGCGTACCTCAGTTACGCCGGTACAATTCGCTTACCCATTCTATTCCCAATCTATTTCAATATCTATTCCAAAATGATTTTAATCGACCATCGAGACGGATCGACAAATAAGTTTAAAATTTAAAAGAATTTTAAAAGAAAAATTATATATTTTTGTTATTATCACTCAAAACTATTAAACTTTTCATTAAATTTGACTCATACAGGTCTAGCTGGGATAGCTAGGATATAATCCCAAAAATATCCTGTCTTTTGAGATAGATCTGAGCGCGATCTTAGACACTGATAGCTTATAATTATTAATTTTAAATTATCAATCGGAAAGTCAATATCCCCGCTAATCTTGTAATCGTCCGACTGCTAATTCTGGCCGATAACAGTGATAACACTTCATTTATTGTACCTCACTCTTATCCTGGCCGCCACGTCCTTAACCCCCACGCATGCTATTGTTTTACTAGATTTATATTACTGGCTGATATCTCTTGTGGCTGATATCCAACCGAATTGTGCTGGTACACTTACCCACCACCTCTCGGTACACGGAGCGAATCGCGGGAGATGCACGACGATTTGCTCACCGACAAAATAGGTTTGCTCCCCGACAAAGTGGGTTTGCTCCCGGCAAAGTAGATTTGCTCCCGACAAAGTAGATTTGCTCCCCGACAAAATGGGTTTTTCCCCCGATAAAATAGGTTTGCTCCCCGACAAAGTGGGTTTGCTACCGACAAAGTAGATTTGCTCCCGACAAAGTAGAAACGTGTTTTGTTGCGAATGATGCAATTAGCACTTTTCATTATTAGGATTTCACAATTAAAAAGCAGATGGGTTTAAACTTTTTTTAGACTTCATTGTGGGCACATAGTTTTAAAATAAAATTTTTGTATACTAGAGTTAATATAAGGAGGTAATCTGAGTTTTTGTTTTTTAAAAACCCTTCAGAAAACCACCCCGTAACAGTTTGTCCGTCAATGACGCCGAAACTACCGAACGGATTCTGATATAATTTGTTATACAGATAGGGTATTAGTTGACTTACATTATAGGATATATTTTATCGCCTGAAATAAATTCAGAATTGCGCAGAAAGCTATTACGTATTAACTTAATCATAGTAGCAGATCCTACCATCATCACTTTCTTGTTATTAAAAAAAAACACTAATTTAATCATAGAGGAAGAACCTATAGATAGTAAAGTATCCTATACCTACATCCAAAGTCGACGTCAAGCTTCTCGTCGAAATCGATTAGGCTACATGCATGTATACAGCGTGGCGATGTAGATGTCAACGTTCCCACGTTTACATTACGGTGGGGCAGCGCTTCATACATTTTACTCCTTGTAATTTGTATTTTTATCTTCCTTATTGTTATACTGTTCTGGTTTAATAAAATAAAAAGGTATAGTGCCTTTTTTGTGGTACCAAAGGCTTAGTTACGTTTTTTGTATTATTATTTTTAAAGTAATTGTGCCATTACAAATACGCTAAGTTGAAACAAATTAATTCGATTACAGGATTTAATAACCACCCGAATATACATATGAGAATTAGTTGACGACGACAGTAATGCATGAGGATTTTTAATAAAAACATTTCTAATTAGTATTTTCTGATATAAATTAAACTTGAAAATTCAAGTCTACAATAAGAGGTCGTCCACCATGGAATAAAACTGATGGTCACTCTAATATAAATCTTTCAAATCCACCTGTGGGCGATAGAAGCCTTTTTCAAGACAGGGAAAATGCTTTATGCGCCATCCACCCGGCTTTGGGTGAGCTAGGGTTGCCAGATGGCCAGGATTCGTTTTTGTTTGTCGCGCCAAGGTTACACACATTGGCCATTGAGAATTTAATATATTTAGTTTTCTTTGAATTTAACTACTTTTGTAATAATGTACTATGATCCACGCAATCGAAAGCCTTAGACAAGTCACAAAAAATACCAATTGCATTCCTTCCTTGCTCCCAACAATCATAAATATGTTTGAGAAGAGCCACACCGGCGTCAGAAGTAGATCGCCCCCTAGTAAAACCAAATTGTTTCTTATGCATAAGATAATTATTATAAAAATGTGTCACCAACTGATTTACCATGAACTCCAACGAAAATAGTTAAATATTCTAGTTATCAATAGGAGATATTGCCCAGTATTGCGGCTGAATTGTGCTGGCCGAGGTACCTCTCGCTTACATGATAACGTCGCAAATTGACAGCAAAATAAGAGTAAAAATTGTACTATAGATTTCAATATGTGGAAACATGTAATTGGTGTTTTGTTAATTTTAAAAAGTTCTAATGTTAGATATAAAACACAGTTTGTTTTCTTAATAAAATAAAATAAAATAAATAAATAGTACGGGTACCTACCAGTGCTAGTTATGACATGTATCAGTAACGTGAGTTTTAGTACCTTATCATTCATAGCATAACCAATTTCTGTGTCAAAAATAGTTTCGTCTTTTTCTTTGTTCTCAAAATTAGTTTTTTCAATTTCGCAATCAACTTTTATACCTTCTTTTTGTCTTTCTTTGCTATAATTTTTCGGTATTGCCATCTCATCTGATATAATATAACAATAAACTTATCACAATATCATTCCCAAATTACATGATAAGTAGTTTGTTTTTAGTAATTTAATGTGTAAAGGCTCCGAAAATAAAAGTTTGACAACTCAATTAAATTGATTAGGTATTATCAATGATATTACAAAAGTCATTGGGTATTATATTCATAATATTTCAATAACGTGTTATGTTAATTTAATAATAAAAGGTATCACATAATGAGCAACAGAGTTGTATTTAAGTATTTACGCCCTGACCCACTAAATCTAGATTGACTTGTAAATTCGTAATTAAACATCGCGGCCGAATATGATAGACCAAACCTTAGTTATTTTAACAGACACATGTATTATTGAAAGTAACGTGTACAAATATTGGCTTTTACTTACTTTTTTTTTAATTTTAGGTTATCTTCGCAAAATTTGATAATGACCCATATGTTTTATAAAATCTAAGTAGTCAAGTTCAAGAAATACTTGTTATTTTGTGAGGAACGGTTACACAGGTTGATTTGAAAGTATGACAGTTTTAGCACACAAGCGGTTAAAATTTACCACATGTGAAATCGCAATTCGTTATGTATTTGACAGACAAATTCTTAACTCGACTCGAGAATCGACTATAGTCTACAGAATGCAGTTTAGTTAAAAAATCATAATTTTAGCAAGAATATTTGTAAATATTATGATATATAGGTTTGTAAGAAGTCAACGAAGAAGCTGGTTTCAGAGAAATGCACAACCAATACATTATTTCACTGATTGAAATAATGTATTGGTTGTGCATTTCTTCTACAATTTATTAAAATAATTTATCATAAATTAAACGTTGCGTTTTTAATTTTTATGATTATTATAAAATAAGCAAATATTTTTTCTGTTTTTTATTAGTTTTAAAATAAGCAAAAGGTTAATTTTGTTTTGTAGGGAAACCTAAAAAAAATTGTAAACAAATACATATTATCAAACTCAAATCTAACTAATCTAATTTGTTAATAATCAATTTAATACAAACAAAATGACCTTTTAACCTTTCGGTCGGGAACAAAAACGTTGAAATTTAGGCACTCACTGAACTCACTATAACTCACTATAATTCATTTATGAGTCACAATAACTCACTATCACAGTACAGTCGACAAAAAATTTGAATGTAAAATTTGTTAGTCAAAGTCAAAGTCAAAAATTTTTATTAAAAATAGAATTACAGGAATTACTTTTTGAACGTCAACAATAAAATCTACCACCGGTTCAACCCTAGCCCTGTCCTGAGAAGAACCGGCGAAACAAACTCAGCGGGCCTCATGTTGTTATATGAAAGATTAAAAAAAAATATAAGAATACAAATACATTTGTATATTATTAATGATATAATTACAATACAATTTCTAAATTTACAAAAATTATGGTACAGAAACAGCCTGGGAGGAGGGTACTAATCCCAAGATGTGGTATCTGTCATATAATCTGTTACCTTATAGTATGCCTTACCACACAAACGCTCTTTAACAACTTTTTTAAATTTATTAATCGAAAGTTTTTGGACGCTTTCTGGGATCCTATTGTAGAGGCGTATGCATTGCCCCCGAAAGGAATTCTTTACTTTACTAAGTCTATGAAATGGTATGTCTAATTTATGCCTGTTTCTCGTATTTATGTTATAAAATATTTATTTAACAAACATCTCGAGCACCAGTACAAATGTAGACTTAAAATAATTGTAACATAATATCAAGCGCATTTAAAAAATTAAATGACATTCAAATGTCTTTTGTACTCCTCACATTGACAAAACACCAAAATCCGAAGGCATTAAGTTCGTTTCCTGGCACGGGACCTAAGGGGTCGAAGTATAACACCTACAACTCATGTCACCTTTTGCCAGGTATTGGCACCGGATAATAAAAATCCCTTTAACCGTCCTAGGGTTGTTAAGAAATCGAAGGACGATAAAATATATTATATTCTCACTTTAAAACCAATCATATACATTTTGTATCGGATGGTCGGCGTTTGTGCGTTCATGCTTACAAAATACTGGACAGATACACAGCCTACAAAAAAGATTACAGCACTTATCGAGATGAAAGTGTTACCTACTTCGTCCGCTAGGGGCGCTTTTTAAGTTTCCCAAAGTTTTTTTTTAAATAAATTGATATTCCTGCATTTCGGACAAAGGTTTTATATTTTGACGGTCACTCTTATTATTTTTAAGCGCTTTCAGCTAAATGTATAAAAGTGTATGACTTATCCTACCTACAAGAATTGATGGTCCATGGATGCAATTTCAATAATATAATTGTGATAAAGGTAAGTTAGCCTAATAAATTTCTAGCACTTACAATTACAATTTTGCAACTCAAATTTAAAGGACTAACTAAGCTACGAGTAACATTTTAAAAACAATATTACAAGTGTTAAAACTGCGTTAATGACTTACAGAAACATAACAAATTAATACAAGTAGGTATAGGCTTTTAACATACAGCGCGGCGTGTTTAATTTTATTTAAGCTCCATGCTCTTAAAAAAACTTTACGCATTTATTTCCAGCCCGTTTGAATATCTACATAGCATTACGTTTAAAAATATTAATCCATTTACGTAAAAAGTTGTGTCAAAACTAATACTGGGAAAAAATATCACTCTCTTATCAATAATAAGACTACTAATGAACATAATTTTGACTTTTAAGTGACTGTCATTTATTTCAGGTAGACAAACGGATGGAAATTTGTATCAAAAATTTATAAGAACCAAAAATTTGGACGGAATCGCGTCATATTCAGGGATTGTTTCGAAAACGGTGAATAGATTTAGTAGAGGTTGATGTATTAAATGAGTTAAACTGAATATATTACGTTTGTGAGATTTGTGCTACATTTATTAAGTTCAAAGTGTCATTCATAACGCAAATACTTGTATTTGCTAAAACTAGAGACAAACGAAATACTAAATCGTATCATTCTGTCTTAGAATCTAGACACCTCGTGTTACATCTTTAAGTTATAATGGCTAAATGGGGCGAAGGTGATCCTAGATGGATTGTTGAAGAGCGGCCGGACGCGACAAACGTGAATAATTGGCATTGGACGGAGAAAAATGCTGGCCCGTGGTCGAAGGAAAGACTAAAAGAATTGTTAAACAATTTAAAAATAGCTCAGAATGGTATAGATTGTAAGATTACAGAGGTTGAAAAGATGGACGGAGAGGCTACAGCGAATAACAGGAAAGGCAAGCTAATATTCTTTTATGAATGGGATATCAAGCTAAAGTGGGAAGGCCTTCTGGCTGGTTCCGCGGAGAAGGTTAAGGGCGAGGTGCATATACCTAACCTGTCTGAAGAGAATGATGTCAGCGAAGTAGATGTAAGTAGTTTTTTAGATCCTCGTTTCCAACTCATGACTATAAAGTTTACTATAAGATAAGTCACAACATCACACATAAACAACAACCACAGTATATGTATGCATTGTATAATATTTAATAAGTAAGTTGTATTGCAGCTCAGTAACTAAACCATTGTAATAAAATAACATTAATATCATTGACTAAGGCTCACCTGTACAACATGAGCTGTTGAGTTGGGGGCTGTTTAGGGGCGGCACAGTGTAGTTCATAGTTTAATGTAATGTTTAATAACTTTGCTTAAATTGTGTTATAATCATGCTAATAATTGAATCAAAGGCTATTATTAATTATTTACCATGTAAAATAAAATCCAGTATGAAAATATCATAATTGCAAGACGAAAGTGCTGTCAAAATGACGTAAGTTGTAAGAAATTATCACATTTTCAAAAATTAATAACTCAAAAAGTATTTGTTTGCGCAGTTTAGTATTTAACATTCGATCTTCATAATTATAGATCTACCTGTAAAAAATATTAGCTCCCAACTCTACAGCTCAAATTGTACAGTTGAGCCCCTGGGTGTTCCTTGTGCACAAATA
Organism: Calycopis cecrops; assembly: GCA_001625245.1. Taxonomy (NCBI): domain Eukaryota; kingdom Metazoa; phylum Arthropoda; class Insecta; order Lepidoptera; family Lycaenidae; genus Calycopis; species Calycopis cecrops. Next base: position 8,643 of record LUGF01045089.1, read on the forward strand.
TGCAATCATAAACATACAATACAAATATTATTGTTAGTGTAATGAACATGATTCACAAGCTTCTAAATGTAAGGACGGGAATTGTTGACATATTGTGTGTAGGTATGACATATGTAGGATTTGTGTATGATACATTGTTTGTGTATGGAAGTTTAATAAAATATTTCCAAGAGAGTGCCGGACCAGGACAGGTGTAAAGTCACAGCTGTGCTGTCGCGATTCATGTGGTGTGTAAGTAGGTGGCCAATAGATGTGGGATGGAAAAGGAGGGCAGAGCATCTGTATAGCCTCTATGTCTATCGGCGTCATTAGTCTCAGACTGCTCGTTTGTCCCTTTACACCATAAATAAAAGCCCATAGTGAATAACATTTTGGTAAGAGGTAGTACCACACTGCATGCTTGCATGCAGTCGAATTGGGCCGGCACGACCGGGGAGGTACCTCTCGCTTACACGAGACTGGCGTAAAGTGACAGCTGTGCTGTCGCGTTTCGTGCGGTGTGTAAGTAGCCGGTGGCCCATGGAGGTGGGAGGAGAAAGGAGGGCAGCGCATCTGTATAGCCTCTATGCGGATGTTTGTGGGCGTCGGTAGTCATGAAAATGGCTCCGGCTGCTCGTTTTCCCTCCTATAACATAAAAAAAAAAATAACATAATAACAGTCGGCGCTTGACCGCGGTTGAGTGCATTAGTGCGTAAATGAGACGTGCGTTATCTCTTTACGAAAATGTCGTGTGTGAATACGTTAAAATGTGCGAGCTGCAATCTAGTCATCAGCGAATTGTTAGCCTTTATACAAAATAAGGTGGATACAATGGACAATGAGAGTATCGTTCGCATCTGTGCATCGTCATTCTCGACTTACGAAGTTGAAACTGCTAAGGCGTTATTATTTGATACAATCAAAACAAAGAAGAGAAATATATCTAGAAGAAAAGATGGTAAAATACAAAGGGATCTAGAGGACATAATAATGGTATTCAAAGAGACTGACCCGGACACGATACCAACCTATGTAGCCCGGGAGATACACAGGCTGCCACCGGTAACGTTCGACCATGTTGACGTGACAGCGTTACTAAAAGATATACTTGTTTTAAAGACGGACGTGGAAATGATTAAACAAAATTATGTGTCCACAAAACAAGTGGAGGATTTAGAACGTAAAATACACAAACCTCAACACAATAGCATAGGCACTTTGTGGCACTATTGAGAGATACCCGGTCGTCTCCGCACAATTCCTCCAAAGCAGCTTGGCACTACCTCTTACATCACATACAGTTGCTTCCTTAACATATAAATGGATAAAACAAAATGATACGACATTTAATATTGTCGCGCGGCATTCGATTAACATGACCGGCACATATTTACACTTCCGGACAGCAGAAACTGTCCACCTTACAGTTCAGAGCTTCTGAAGCGTCAGCATTTGCTGATTCTTCATTTCAGCTATTAAAACAACCAGCCCAGCTTAGTTTAATAGCGATTTAATGAAGTTGTGCACTCACATTTCGCTGACTTATTCCTGCGTCAAGAAGTGCGACGGCTGGCGCGGCTATTTGAAGTGCCGTGTCTATATCAACTCGAAAAACAGTTTATTTTATGGTTCAAGAACGACAACAAATATTAAAACCATTAATTAAAAAACAAACGAAATTTATTAAACAAACGAAACTTTCTATATTTTTCATTTAAATGACCGAGTTCGGCTTTTGTTCTCTAATTTTATTTCTAAACACCAAAACCAGATTTTATATGCCAGATCTGATATAGGGGCATTTTAACTTTAATACAAATAGTACTGGGAACTTAAGAGATATTAGAGATATATGTGTACAGTTAAAAGTATTATATTATTACTTTAATTAATTTATTATCATTGTGATTTATTATTTGGATGGTGGGCCAAAGTTTTAGTATGAAAGACATGAGATTGATACATTTTGCATTACACTGTCAATATGTGACAGCAAAAGGTATCCCATTTAGTGAAAGAATTAGTAACTGAAGTTTGGTTCGTTTACTTTTAAACTCGTCAGGTTGATTATGTGATAAATATAGTCTATAATATCACAATAGTATTAAGAAATTGTTATAATTTATTCCGTGCAGTAACAATTAATCACAGTTTTATTACATTTACATTTCTGTTTATTCGACAGTATTCTATTTAATATTAAAGATATTAATTATGTTTATAATATTGTGAGACAATTTTAATCATTTCCTTAGTAATTAATAATAAGGGCTTAGGTTTTGAAATTTTGTTACTGCGTCTGTAAAAAATCTTTTATTATTAGATATTGTCACTATTTCTTTATCATCTTCTTATCATCTTGTATTATTAAGAAACCATTAGTCTATCCAAATAAAATACCGTTTAACAATTTATTAACAGGATCATAAAAATTTACCCTAAAACATGTGCATATTTTGTATTACTTAACATAAAATGTGAAGTTTGAGCAATATTAGTATAAAAAGACGCAAAACTTTATCTTAACAACATCTTCAACTTTCAGATTTTATAAAGAAGGTAATAATTATTTAGTACCAAGACATTATAAAACCCGTGGTTTCTTTATAATCCTATATCATTGATATTTTTTCAATTAAGGTAGACCGCTTCACCTCGGTAGGCGTCGCTTCGTTTTGAAACACCCAAACAGTCCTCTGCCGCTTAGTTTTTGTATCGTATTGATAAATCCAGGTCTCATCACTTGTAATGTTGTCGTAAACACGCAGAGACGAGCCTACATCAAATGTAACTATCATGTCACGTCGTCATTCCAACCGTGTCTGTTTTTGCGCCTTGCTGAGGTGTTGTGGCACACTGCAATCAAACAATAACATATCAGAATTTATTCTTTTAAATAAAATATAAGTGCAATTTAGGATAACCTCTTACCTTATACTTGTTTGTCCACCTAAATCCCACACTTGGAACTTTAAATTTTTATATGTAACTTGTTCAACGTTAAAACCTATCGTTGGAATAGTTGTCACAACTTCGCCTACTTGCAATTTGTACAATATTGTGGTCTTCCCGGCGCCGTCTAAGCCTAGGATAAGAATCCTCATTTCCCGAGCACCCAACAGTCCTCTAAAATAACTAAGTAAGCCTCCTGAAAACGAACATTACATTAAATAAGGTTCAGTATAAATATTTATTTATTTTTACATTCCAATTACAAACAAGAAATTGTTGTTGTAAGTGGCTGCAAATCGGTCTCAAGCTCGACATTTGATTGCAACCTGATTGCACTCTTACCGTTTATAAAAAAGTATAAGGACCTTAGTTAAATTTAAAACATAATTATCTTAAGTTACATGTAAAATAAATCCTACTAATATCATAAATGTGTCTAACAAAATTATTACGCATCCCAAAAAAGCCAAAGAAGAACACATATTAGTATTATGTAGTAATATTATGCAATACCTGACACTGCACAGCAGGACAAACCCGATGGACCCGGTTTAAGCGCCGATGACGTCACAGTATTGTAGTGCGAATTCGTAATGATATAATAACCAGCCCCCGCCAGCTGTGCGAAAATTAACGTTTTATTGGAATTATTTTAACAGGTTATTTGATCTTTTCAAACGGCTATAAACCTAATTATGTCGTTAGTACGGAGTAGAAGCCGCATGCCTACGGCAGTTTCCAATATTCTATACATATAGGGTTGCCATCCGTCCGGGTTTCCCCGGATTTGTCCTAGTTTAGAGGGCGTCCGGGGAGCGTCCGGGCGGGGTTTTATTTGTGTATGTATGTATTTATGTATATATCATTAAGTATGTATGTATATGTGTATATATCATTATGTATATATTTATATGTTATTGTTGATGTATGTAGGTATTACTATTGATATTAATAATATTATTATTTTCTCTATTACACATTATACACTCTTTTGCAAAAAAAACGGGCGGTTTTGATTTTTTCTTTCCTGAAAACAATATGATACAAAAAAGGATTTAAGTCTTCTTAATATATTACTGGCCGGTCGTATTATGTGTCGTGATGCCAAAAATGTACATTCGAAATTCAAATTTTTGACTGATCTTATTTTAAAAAGAATACCAATTTTTTGTGATATTTTGACTTATCTTCACACGAAAGTAAAATGCTTACCGCTGACCTGCGAAACAAGAATTGTTATATCACGATATATTGTAATAACACAGATTTTATCATAATATTAGAAAGGGTATTTCGTTTGTTGTTATGTTTTATTGCAGTGTTGAGACCCAATCTTGTAAATTTTATTGAAATATTCGAGCATTCATGACACTTGTATATGGACAATTATATTATTATATTGATTAATAAGAGCTGTTCCTAAAACAAAGTATTTTAGTAATATATTGTGATAAAAAATTGCAGTAAAATCTTTTCCAATCTTCTTTTGCTGGAATGGATGGCAGGAAAATGTCCGTTCATATAGATATTAATAAAAAATAATAATATTAATACTTATTTGTAATAACAAGACAGTTCAGTCACACACTAGTCTTGTTTTTAAAATAAAAAGTGCTCCAAGTATATCACAAATATTTTTATATCAACTTTGTTCAAATATGACAGAGATTTTCACTAACTAGCTGCGCCCCGCGGTTTCACCCGCGCAACTTTCGCTCCCGTGGAAATATAGAAATGAAAAATAATTTTCAGACCGGTTTTAACGGTGGCCCAGAGGACGGAGGAAAGGAGGCCTACAACAATTGTGAGACTATCCAAAGGCGTCGGTAATCATGTAAGTTTTCGTGCTGGTTTGCTCCATATCATCATCATCATCAGTCTATTGCAGTATATTATATTATACTGTCCTAATGTCCCATATACATCCATGAAAATATACTTTCAAATTTAAAAAAAGTTCCTAATTTAAAACTAAGGTATGTGTATTTGAACATTATTTAATATTAAATATTATAAATAAATATCTACGAAACACTAGTGCAATATTATTCATCTATAGCATGTTAATAAGTACTCCAAGAATT
>LUGF01045089.1:15188-29777 GCA_001625245.1 Calycopis cecrops
TGCTGTCTCAGTAGTGCCGAGTCTACATGGATACAACGCCTTTTATAAGTTGTCTATCTAACTACCATAAAGTTATATTAAAGTGTTGTAATTGTAACATTTTACAGGCTCCAATGTAGACATGGGTGGCGAAGTTAAACAAATGGAAGAAAGAATTTCTTTGTGCGTGCATGCGAATCAATGCACCGCAAGCCATGACGTATATTCCAACCCGGCAAAGTCAATCCAATTTGTGGCGACAGGACGGTGACCGCTTCGTTTTTATAACCCCTACATGTCGCGACAATAGATTTACAGTTGGATTCGCTCTTAATTTTCATTTTGCTTTACATAAATTTAATATATGATTCGAATTAACTCTGATCAAACGCCTTTCACACTTTCTCTCGCAATTCAGTTATTAGACATCGAAAATTCATTATTGGATAACGGAAGGCTGGGCTCCGTATGTATTAGTGAAAACTAAATTGATGTGGGGTTTAAAGGGAATGACCAAAACGCTAAATTTCCATAAGATATATTGTTCGTTGATGTGGGATTTATGTTTCGTCCTTAAACTGCTATTTGGGTAAGTATGTCAGAAATATTATTTTAAATTTACGTTAAATTAAAAATAATTTTCACGTAAGATAAATATGAGAGACAAAATAAACAACGCAAATTAAAAAGTTTATTCTTGTTTCAAATTATACCATCCTAATCTTTTTTATTCTTTTTAATTGTAATGGATTCTCTACGAAATCTATAAGATAGATTCTTATAATTTTTTTTTGTACACCTGTATTATACAATATATATATATATATGTTTTAGCCTTTATGTCGAAATATTCACAAAATATTAATTTATTATTTCCCTTTCGTAGGTACGGAACTCTCGGTGTGCGAGTCCGACTCGCATTTGGCCGGTTTTTTTATCCATATTTCGTATTTTCACTACAGACTCAACTAGGCTTCACTCCTATCCGATTCTATCCGAAACTTTTATTTCTAATGTAAATTATAAAAAAGTTTGAACTTAAATATTTATTTGTATTTGTTTCATTTGGATTGTAGTAACACATGGCCTTGATCAGCTGATATTCCACGGTGCAGCCATTGTCCAGACAGTATTACCATAGTAAAAGAAAAATAGTAAGCTATCTAAGCCCAATCGGCGACTTAAATACCTACTCTTGCCTTGACGCCTAGGGTTGATATTTTTATTTTTTTTGTGTGGTTTTGATGAGTATACTTTTTTGTATGTGCCTACTGAAATTAAGTTTACAAAAATCAGAAGTACCTAACCCTTTTGTTATTTGTAATTTTTTTTTATAATAGTAGGCGCGGCGGCTGGCGGCGCGCAGCGCAGAGACGCCGCCGCTCCCAAAAATGTGCTATATCCATTTAAAACTGTTACAGTATTTTAAATTTATTTGCCATACACCCTAAATATCTTATAGCTTGATTTAAATCGATGCATTTAAGTCGCTAGTTTTTGAATTTACTGGAAATATTATGCTTTCTCCCCATACATTTAAGTTCACGTGTTTTTGGTTATTGTTGTAAGATAAGAACAAAATAAGAGAACAAAAATTTTAATGGAAACGATTAGATGTTATGTCGTATGTAAATAATCCACGCATCAAAATATGACGCTTTAATTGAGCAATATATATCAGATACTATTTACTTAAAGGTTTTGTTAAATTTCTTTCTTAGAGTTTCCACTAATCCCAAGATGTGGTATCTGTCATAAAATCTGTTACCTTATAGGTATGCTTTATCACACAAACCCTTTTTAACAACTTTTTTAAATTTATTAATGGAAAGTTTTTGGACGCTTTCTGGGATCCTATAGTAGAGGCGTATGCATTGCCTCCGAAAGGAATTCTTTACTTTACTAAGTCCATGAAATTGTATGTCTAATTTATGCCTGTTCCTCGTATTTCTGTTATGATTATCATTTGTCGTTCTGAATTCACATTTGGATAATGTCGTGTATGTAAGTTCTTTCTTACATACAAGACATTATCCAAAATGTATTGGGAGTAAACAGTCAGTATACACAATAGTGAATTTCTAGTCGCTATACCGATTGCAGCACTATATAAATGGATAATTTATAGCCTATATGTTACCGAAGACTAATATCCCCATCCCGTAGTTTTTACGTGAAAACCGCATAAGAGACAGACAGACAAAAATCCTCTACAGTTTTATTATATGTAAATATCAATATATTATTGTTAGCCCAGTATGTTTTTTCTTCCTCTGTGAAATTTGGTGAAGGTGATTCTGGAATAAAAATATATAATTAGCAGTAGTTATGGGGATATCTTTTTCTTTGGGTTGTCTTGTAATACTCCTTAAATGTTAGATACAAAAAAACAAGTGTGTACAGATCCAACGCAATCATCACTAAGTAGCTGTTAGAAAATATTTTTTAACAAATAATCCGGCGCATAAGTCCTCATGTGCCAGTTAGAATAAAGAATAATATCACTGATCCTAAGCAAAACTCCTTATACGGTATGTGTTACAAAAAACTCAGAAACATAAGTGAGTAACTGCACTAGTTAGATACTTTTGCGTTGTATTTGTAGAATAAAATAAAATTTATATTACAATAAGTTACGAATACCAAAAACATCCAAGAATTCTACGTACCAGTAAATTTAATGTTGATATAAAATTAACTGAAACAAGTATCATTGGAAAAACTTACCTGGAATTCGAATATCAATTGAGCATTGCACATCGTCACGCGATTGATTTGTCACACAAGCGTTTTTCAGACTTTCTCTAAACTGAGTTCGTCTGGAGCTCATTATAATATATTTGCTCTCCACTATTTAATATTATAATCGAACAAGTCGTTTTAAAAACGTGCACGCACCCGCTCACTACGCTTTCCGCCGCTAAACTACTCAAGCGGCAGATATCCCCTCCGCCACACCCTACCCTCACCGCTACTTCCCGCGCAAATGCATCAAATTAACAGTTTTAAAGATTTACGTCGGGTTGGTTTTTTAGTTAAGTAGTTTTCAAAAAAGTCACAAACTGCGGATCAAAATGTGGTAGGTAGAAGTGGTCTCGGTTATCCAAATAATGATATCAATAATTTACTGGCACAATTATTACAAGGAATCCAAATGTCACAAGTTGCATCCTATTTTGTTAGTATAGGCGTTATTTTTTTTTGTAATTCAGGTAAAATGTATTTATGCACCTTCCAACTAGCCCTGGGTGAGCCGGAAGGGTGTGTCGGACTCGGCACAAGAAGCGTGCCCCTACCGACTAAAAAATCTGCGACAGCCCTCGGCCGCTGTGGTGAGAGGTATCCTGGATCTATCAACAGCCTGGATCTAGCAACAGGATACCCCAACGACGACGGTATAGGCGTTATGTGATGGAAGTCTCGGCAAGTATCGGGTATGTTTTTTTTTAATTTTTTTTATGGTGAGTAATCCTCATGGATACCCAGCCGCCCGGGGGTGGCAACTGGGTTATGCCGGACTCTTACCGGCTTAATCCCACTGTGCTTTCTCCTTGCACCGTACGACGGGAACACGGGCACGCTTTCGCACTTATCCGCGAACCGGCGGATTGCCTGGCCGCTACCGCAGACCCTTCTCGTGGAGCATGGAGCTCCCCTCCAACAGCTAGGCGCGCCTGAAAAAACAAAGGCGCGCCTTACTTCCAAGGCCCACATTCACAGGGTGACGGCCCAACCACAGGACCGCCACCCAGGGGCCAACCATTAAGCGGCCGCAGAGGATAGATAGGACGGCAATGACACACCGCATCTGCTCTTCCTGAGAGAGAGACAGAGCGCACAGCAACAACACACCGAGACACCTCTTCTCCTGTGACCCCTCCTGGCTGCAGAAGCCCGAAAACTCCGATCCCCGCACCCTTGGACGTATCCAGAGCGGGCGCACGGCCAAGCCCACTCGGAGCGTCCCCCCGATTAAGCGGCCGCAGAGGATAGGGACGACGGCAACGATACACCGCATCTCCGCTTCCTCTGCGGCCCTACCGCCAACGCTCGGTCGCGGGAGACAGGGTGCACGGCAACGACACACCGAGACACCTCTTCTTCCGCGACCCCTCACGGACACATGCAGAGCGGGCCCATGGCCAAGCACGCTCGGAGCGTCGCACAGTGGATCGAAAATCAGCTCTTGAAGACATAGAAACTCGAAGTCAAAATCTTCATTTTTTTTGCTCGAAATGGATTCTATAGACTTATTTTTTATTATACTTAAATATGTCATGGAATCTAGTTTGGCACGCAAACTGACGAGTTAGAATTTTTTTACGAAAAAATTGTATGGAGCGAACAAAAACTTCTATATCTTCGGAGTCGCAACGAAAACCGTAATATCCTTGCACACGGTTATAGTACTAATTATTTGTCAATTTTTTGACATACCTCATATTACGGTATCAGCTGCGAATTTTTTTTTAAATCGGGAAAAATATTTTTTTTTTTCATCATAAGAACTAATTTAATACCACGGAATAGTAATTAGCATGCTAATTTGCGCTTCATATGATAATAATCAAGCGTATAATGCGCGATAATTAACAATGAATTTACTAATTAGGTAATGTGCGGTAATGATAAGCACTTTAGGGTACAACAATGTTACACACAAATCAGCTATATAAGTCAAAGCAGTTCAAAGAAAAATAGTTCAAACAAGTAGTATTGTCTTTCTACACGGAAAACTTCTTTGAATTAAAGAAGCTTCCCCGTCTTTTGGAAGTCTTACATAGGGACATGGGTCCAACATGCAGAGCACCTTTAAGAATTTTGATCTTAAAATTGGATCACTTCACAATTGCACTAATAGTAGTACAGCCACGAAGTATAATAATTAAAAATATGTGTAAGCAATAAAAATAAATAATAAAAAGAAATAGGTACTTAGTAAAAATAAACAGTAAAAATAAATTAGCAATAAAAATAAATATTTAACAATCCTCTATATCGCTCTCTTTAGATTCAAATTCAGAATCAGTTTCTAAATTTGATATATCTAAAAACTCGACTTGATCTTCTTGAAGCGTAATAATTTCAAGAGTGTCAGCAAAGAATGACTGTCGTTTTTTGGTATCCATCTTAGGACTCATTGTACTAATAAGAGGATCTGAAGTGAGAATTAGCATATTAAAAATATCCTCGTTGCATGCCTGTCTGCTCTTTTTCCTGGAGTGATGTTCCCGAAATCTTCAGAAGTCTTTATTTCGAGCCTTTGATGCTTCTTCTGAAAGGCTTCCAATGGGCACGATTGCGCTACTGGCAATGATATCCGCTCCATGTATCAGTATTTTGTGAACAGTGGATGACATGTAGTACCAATCGTATAATTCTACGTACTTTTCAGCTATTTTTAAAGCATAATCTTTAAATTTGGTGACATCTATCATTTCGCCTGAAGTAATTTCCAGCAGAATAACTGCAAATCTGTGTACCAGTTCTTCACTCGAAAAATTTTCTTGCCGTATTTCCGTCATTTGTGCATTTCTCTGACGTTTTAAGACCCCTGAACCTTTTTATTTGTGCCGCTAGATATTACTTTTATACATAGGAAGGTAGGTAGTTAAGAAGGTAAAAGTCCGTCGGGATGTGTCACTCTCCGACGGCGCGGTGCCGAATCTCCGCGGCCTCGTATAGAGCCACCGATATATATTTTTTAAGCTTTCTAGTTCCCAATGGAACAGGCTATCAGAGGTCGTGCTGTCAATCCTGTCGTAATCTATATTGTGTAAAAAATATCTTTCTTTTATTCCTTGTTTTTCCAATAGAGTCATATATTTAAAGTTTACCTTTAAATATGTCTCTATTGAAAAAAATAAACATCTTTCAGAACGTTATCAACAACTTAACATAGTCTATAGGTATAAGTATTATTAATTTCAGCAACAATATATAATTATCTTAAGTTTAAAGAGCAGTTTCAAGTTCTTTGAATATTTATTTGTTGATTATATGTTTAAGGTTAATGATCGGATTATACTCGGTCACCAAATACATCGCAATTTTAATAAACTAGCACATTCAAAATAGCATATGCATATAATGTGGTTTTTAATAATTAGAAGTAACTCATAGGTACAAATATCAGTTATTGAATCTGTAGCAGTGGAAATTGTTCATCTGTGTGTCAATGTGGAGAGATCACAGAATTGTGGTGCCTGCATTTGCATGTCTTTTGCCAAATTGAAGAAGACTAGAAGAAGGAGGTTGCATGTAACATTAGGTTACGCCTTTAGCAGGTGTTCATTTCTTTGGCATGGACTGATTTAAGTGAGTTCAACACTCCACTACACAGGCAGCAGCAGTTTAAGCATTATTAGGACCCAGCACTAGGCCTGCCTTTGGAGTTCAAAAGGGGGCATTTTTATAGATAAAAAAATGAGGCCCTTAATTCTTGCAGGGCCTAGAATTGCAGCACCCCTAAGCCCCCACCTGAATTCAGCCTTGAACAGAGGGCCTATGATAATACAAAAAAAATATAGAAGGGGATACATATAAATCAATTTCATTACCAAGAAACAACCACCACAACTCGACGTGATAGAGAAAATATTTTCCCAGCATTTTATTAAAAGCATTGTTCAACTTCAGTCCTGCTGGAGCACCCATGAGCCATTTCAGTAAAGAATACATTAATGTTACCAGCTTCTAAAATAAGCATAAAAATATTTATATTTTTAATAAAATCCTAGTAATCATGAAGATCATACACTATGTAAAAATAATATAATCACTATCTATATAATATGTAGGTTATATTTAAAAACAGAAATGGACATTTTTATTTAATAATATAAAAATTTATTTCTCTTAGCACAAAAATTCATCATAAACATTGTACCTCAAGTGCTCCAAATATGACTGTTGCAACTTCTTTTTGATCAGTTAATATCAGTTCCAAAATTAAACATCCCAAAATAATATCAACTAAAATGGCAAGCATTAAATTACCTCGTTGGATTGAAATCTGAAATAAACTGACCATGGTAATAACATCATAGCTAGATGAATAAAATTGAATTAAAATGTATATAGTGATTTTTACCTTATCTCTTCTTTTGGCTGCAGTGACTAGCCAACTTATTAAATTAATATAATTAAAAATATGTTTCATGAACATTGAAGTTCTTATCCAGGCAGGACAGTGGTTTAGTTGTCGTTCGAACAAACTGCACATTTATCACACGCGCTAACTTCATGATAGGTACGGGTGCAGCATTATTTGCTTATGATTTCCGAGCGTTGACGATGTACACCGGTGTACGGATAAACCCTAGCGGGTTTTTGTTACACCGTATATGTGTAATCTTTTGTAACTGTTTTTCTTTTTACGATGTAAATAAATAAAAAAAAATAAAATAAGTAATAACTAAAATAAAAATAATGTTTTATTTTATATAGGTACACCTGGTCTGTGCCCTGTCGTCTACACATCTGAAGCATCTCCCTTTACGCGGTCGATGGCAACCTCCGGGTTTAGTAAGTACCTATTCGGCTGCTTACAATCCTACGCCACCGTTGCTTTTCTGTGAAAATTAATTACTGGCTACATAATTTTCTCTTAATGTATTATTAATAATAAAAAAGCAAAGAATAAAAAATATTAATAATTTTCAAGAAATGGGATCGAAAAATTATTCATTGTGTAATTAAGAGACTTAGCCCGATTTTCACTTATTTCACGTCAAAGTCAAAGCCTTCTTGGATCGTTTCCATTTCATACGACGATTTTGAAACCAGATTTTCACCTGTGAACGATTTTTAATATCAGTAAGTTTAGTAGAAAACCTATAAAAAAATATAAAAGTTCAGAATCTCTCTGACTACTACTTCATAACTTTAATTAACTATAGTAGTAACAGTTAAAGCTTTTCGTGAACGTTTTTTTCTTGGGGACAAGAATATGGCCGCGTCTTTTTGTGATGTACTTGGCTGAGGATCCATTTTGAAAAAAGAAACACTCAAAGTTCACAAAACGTAACAACAAACACGACGTAAATAAACTTTAACAAAAACTCAACAAAATAACAAAATATCGCAACTAAACAAGATATTTTTGACGACCAGCCTGGCGCAGTGGTACAGGGCTCGGATAGGTGGAGCATGTTGTGCCAGGGGTCGCGGGTTCGAATCCCGCGTGGGTCATGGACGTTTAACTCTGTATTGCATGTATTTCTATAATAAAAATCTTAAATATGTAACATTTCTTAAAATTCATAAAACATATTAAATATATTCCGTTGTCTAGTACCCGTAACACAAGTCCTTACGGTACTTAGACTGAGCTATGCTAACGTGGTGTGTAAAGTCCACAGATATTATTATTTATTTATAATAATTCGTGCAGTCAGACTGGAAGAATGAAGCCGAATGGCAAGATAAACAAAACGGCGCTAGCTGTCCGATCTCGCGTGTATTGCCAAGACCGAAAACTATCTATCAAGGCTCTTTTATTATAAGTTTTGTTTTTTTAATATAAATGACAAAATAATATAAAAAACAGAAATATTAACTTTTAATAAAATAAAACACTTGTTATTAATTAATAATGATTATTATGAATTATTATGTATTTATTTCAATAAAAATCAATCATTTATTCTTTAATTGGCACACCGACATTATAGTTATAATTACATAAACAAAAAATCGCGATTGTTTATCGATTGTAGTGTTCATCACTGTTATGATAAATGTGCAAAGAATTTAATTTTATTTTTACCAAGTGATTTCCGTACCTATATCGAATATGCGCTAGAGATATTTTTAGTAAAAAAATATTTCTTTGCCAGAGATATTCGTAAATAATATCGTTTTGGAATCAACTTTATTAAAGGTAAAATTTTGACGCTATTTCGAAATTAACAAAGAATCTACCATTTTTCTTTATTAATTAAAATGAATAGAAAAGAGTTTACAACCCTTTTCTTGTTCGTGTAGGACAGAGAAATCAGCTCTCGCCAACCACAAAAATATAAATCTTCCGCATAAATATTGTAAAAACTTGTTATGTAGGCTTAAAAAGGGCCTAAAAAGGAAAACACTTCTTACTAAAAGAAACATTGCGGTTTTACCGTTTGATTTGCTATGCTTCAATATATGACTTGATCTACTGTGCGAAATATAGAAAGTACATTTTACATTTTTAAATTTTTCTTATAAGAAATGTGTAAAAATCCTATAAAAGTACCTATATAAAGTAAGTAAGTGTATAAATACAGTGTATCCTATAAAATAGGTAGTGTATTTATTCTTATATATAGTGTATTTATTAAAAAGGTTACTAGCAGAGACTATTGTTAGTAGAGATTTAATTCCTGTGAAATGGATGGTGGTAGGATAATAATCCTACCACTATTAAGTCCATTTACAATCATCCATGTAGCTATCCCTATGTTATATTGGTCCTATTTTAACTACGAATATTGAAGATTCTAAATGTTATAATTATTAAAAAATCATACGTGGAATGTACTGGGCAAGGTCTGCATGCCATGATTAGATCGAGTATTGTACTAAGGAAGTCAAGAGCACGCAATCGACATAATTATATGCATGAAGAAAATAATTTGTGGTTGTCTATGGTGGTGATTCGCATTTTACACCCGAGACGATGCTGGAACGCGCACTGCCACCTCACCATATTGGCCGCGGCCTTCCTAGAGTGCACGTAGAATCTGCAGCCCATGTACTCAAGTATGACGTTCCCCTTTTTATTTGTGACGTATCCAATAAACAGAAATTTGATAAGAATAAGACTCACTTTGATTTCAATATAGGGGATATGGTTTATATAGAAAACGGTAACAAATTGAATAGACATAAATTAGATGAACTAAAGATTGGTCCATATAAAATTATTAAAAAAAAATCTAATTCTATTTATATCATAGACACAGGTCACCCCGTTCATAAAACTTGCAAATACGCCCAGTTTTGTGAGAATGTCTGTAAGCCCCTTTTGAAGGGGCAAAATATTATTTCTTTTTTTGAGGCACCCATACGCCCCTTTCTTATACTCTTTAATTTTTTTTTTTTTTTAAGAAAAGTACAGTTAGATAACTGCTTTATTATAATTTGGAATACTTACAGAATTTTAAATGTATATATTTTACAAAAAAATAAGGGGTAAACATTGCGATTTATAGTTTAAAAAACAATATCCCACATCAATCATATTAATCCATTCACTATAACTCAATTCCGAGGTTTCACGGTTTTATATGCTCCAGGCACTCCACTAGATGTTAATTGTCCCTTTACTCCTGTTGGTTATGTAATTGACAAACTAATATTTGCGGCTGCTTACCCACATTTAGTAGGAAACGAGTTACAGTTGTAAGTTTGTAATGACTTTTCCAGTGATCTACATATAATTTACTAGTTTTCATATTTATTCCTATATATGTGCTATAAGTGTATTATATTATTCATGCCATATTTCTGAACTCCAGGTCAACGGGAAATAGTTTTAATAACACTTGTCCACACCGGTATTAACACTAAAACTTGCTAAAACATATTCAAGTTGTTATACTTAATATTAAACACAAAACTTTGTTGTTTACTCTAATACAATATATCAATATTTTGTAATATTTAACTTTACAGTATCTCGTCTGTTCAACTTTTATATAATAATATGTATTTATTTTATAATATTAATCATATTAATTCTAAAACTATTTGATTTTCGCTAATACTGAATAATAGAATTAGTCAAGTCAGACCGGCGACTGTTTGACCGACGTGCCGACGACTGCTTTACCGACGATTTAAAATGTAATGTTCTTTGAAGATAAATATTTTTATTAAATACTTTAATTTCATTGCAAAAATTGCGGCGCGTAAATATATACTTTTTATAATTCAATGTTAATAAAATACTAGCTTCAATGTTGAAATATAATGTGAAAAAATCACATGACTTTACTTTTAAATTTCTACTAAACAGTAGATTATTCGTTGTCTGTGGCGTCCATGTTTGCTTTCATGTTTTTGTAGAGCTTTGTCTCTTTCTCGCAAATCCTTTGCAAGCTGGCATTGAACCAATGACAGTGCAGCTGCAGCGCGCGGCCAATCAGGAGCGAGCGCGCGCTGGTAAGAATTTTGAAATAAGGCTGTCTCATCATTCTCTCTCTCTCTCTCGCTCTCACACAGTGTTATAATGAGATTTTTCGATATCGATTTGGATACTAAAATAAAATGTCAATTGAGTTTTTTGTTGTCTGAGCTATAACAGTAGTCATTATAAGTCAAGTATTGAAAACATAAGTAGAATGTTACAACATTAGTGTAGATAAAATAAAATTTATATCAATTTATAAAAGTGTGAAAACTTTTATAATTTGATATAAATATTATTTTCTTCACTTTTTACGAAACTAAACATTTTCGTAAAACTATGTATAAAATGCAAAAACTCGAAAATTTATTTCTTCTTTGCAGTTTTAATTCTGTTAATTCTGTAATCACAAAATATTGATATATTGTATTAGAGTAAACAACAAAGTTTTGTGTTTAATATTATGTATAACAACTTGAATATGTTTTAGCAAATTTTAGTGTTAATACCGGTGTGGACATATTGTGTTATTAAAATAATCTTAATGTTTGTACCATAACTTAATCAAGTGTTTGTGTCCTGTGGAAGAGCGGAGAATCCCGTAATTTTTGCCGTAAATATACGAGTAAAATGTAGCTTGCTGCTGCTGCGGCTATTCGTCGCCGTCGTTGCACGTGTGACTCCATAGCCAAACAAAATTCAACTAAATTATGGATCGGTATGGATCGGCTAGATCGCGTTGGAGCAGCCAGTCAGGATCACAATATTATGAAACCATGCTTTTTCATCATCATCAGAAAACGACACAGGGTGCAGTCATAAGCTATACTGAAGCCATGCTTCTTCATCGTCATCAGAGAATGGCATAGGGTGCAGTCACAAGCAGCTTGCATTTAGCATCTCGTCCTTGACCAGGTCATCAGTTTCATCATCTATATTGAATAATGTATTATATTTTACATATACCGGTGTCGATTGAAATAATGCAGAAAAGATACTTTCACTTTTTCTGCCTCTCTATTGCAGTGTGTTATGCAACATGAATCTAATTGTTTGTGTAACTCAAGCGACATTGTTACACAAAAAGTCTAAAGATATAACATTATTTTCAAAATCAAAAAAATACTTACAAAAACATTAACAACGGCTGTAGCCCCACAAGCAGAGGTTCCAATTTGTGTCACCTGCCTTTCACATGCCTCCCTTTCTGACCACACCATGCGTCGTGGAGGTTCCACGCATGTGACATTTGATCTACTTGTATTATTTTCATTTTCTTCCTGCCAAAATGTCACATAATGTAAGGGCATACAAGTATATCTAAAGAAGTATAGCAAGAATTTATAAAGTTTTAGACTATTTAAAAAATTTGATTTTTTTATAGTATAGCGGGAAAACAAGCAGTCGGAGCTATTTACATGACTACTAACGCCCGTAGACATCTGCATCTAGAGGCTATACAGATGCGTGGCCCTCCTTTCGCCAGACCTTCAATATAATCCAATACTTTGCATAGTTTAAATTTGAATTTAAAATAAATAACTTACTTCGTCATCTTCCCCATCAGCCCCAACCATTAACTTCTTAGCCATTTTTATATGGAAGAGAGTAGACGACAAATTTACTGATGTTGGTTTTTCTCCTTGGTTTATTTGATATGCATGTGCTGCCTTAGCTGGATCCTCCTCATCTAAAATGCCACACTTTTAACTAAAATATTTAATTTAAAAATTAAAAATCCATTTTCTAATAGCTATAAAAAATAATTTTGAACCATAATAAGGGAAAATTACAAAAAACAAGTGATTTTTATATAGTTATTATGATAATATTTTTATTATTACTATATATTATTTTTTTAATTTTTTTTATTTATTTATTTATTACGATAATAAGTCTGGTTTGTGGTGATAATGAGTTCTGAGGTTCTACAGTCCCAGTCATATATAACTGTCCGGAGACATGTAGATAATAGAGCTACATTACCACACTACAGAATCCAGGTTAAGCAGTCAATGCTGCGAATCATCTCTCTTTGGCTATTTTGAGCTAATAGCTCATCGGAATAGGGAAATAAGAATTAGCATATTGTCGGATTACTGCAAGAATTCATTAATAGACATAAATTTTTTTGAAAAATCAATTATTAATTGTTTGATAAAAATAAATGAGTAAGAGGTAGTGCCACACTGCATGCTTGCATGCAGTCGAATTTGGCCGGCACGACCGGGGAGGTACCTCTCGCTTACACGAGACCGGCGTAAAGTGACAGCTGTGCTGTCGCGTTTCGTGCGGTGTGTAAGTAGCCGGTGGCCCACGGATGTGGGAGGAGAAAGGAGGGCAGCGCATCTGTATAGCCTCTATGCGGATGTTTGTGGGCGTCGGTAGTCATGAAAATGGCTCCGACTGCTCGTTTGCCGTCCTATACCATAAAAAAAAAAAAAAAAAAAATTTATGAAAAACTTGATTTCTCAAAGTTTTGTAAATCTTGCAGTAGGCCGACAATACACACTTGTGAACTATAATATATACTGCACAGCTAGTTTCTAAAGATAGTTTATTGAGACTATCTTTGGGAACTAGTTAACTATCTTTAAAATTAAAATGCTGGCTGAAATACTATTGTGATTAAATTTGATTTCAGATTGCATTAACACCATACAGGCCATCTTTCCTAACATGTACATATTTGCAGACCCCCATTTCTATGCTACATGCAGGTATCAACTGCCAGTAAGTTACCAAAAAATGGCTTAATCATAGATGCCTATAATAACTAAATATACCATAACAACACCAGATATATGTAATAAATATAACTTTCAACAACTTTACTTAAAACCGATGTTTATGGATGTACTTCATCCTAATCATTTAAGGGTATTTAGTTAACAATATAGGTTGATTTCTACTAAAGGTAGAATTTAAATATAACAAAGTGATATTTTTAAATAACAGAAATGTTTTAGTAATTAAGAATCGATAAGAAAATTTAAGGCAGTGACTATGAGGCAGTAATCAAAATAAAAAAGGAAATTCGAGTGTAACAGTACAAACGGTAAAAGTATGCTAAAATATAGCGATTTGGCCCTGTATTGAAATTCCAAATTTACCATATAACTATACTAGAAAGTACCTATAATCATTACAAATATTACATAGCTTGTGCGTTTTTAAATTGGCCAATTTGATATTAGTATCGTCCAATTTGAAAACTACTCTTAGACAATATGACGTGATTACACTCTAAGTAGATTTACGTCAATGGTCCTATTGGCTGCTATCCAAATAAAATTGGAAGGATTTACAAACAAGCCAATAACGGCTCTTCAATGGTCTCAGTGCGGTCGATCGTCAGCGTAACAGATGATCAGCCGGAATCATCGGGCGCAGACAATAAATCAGTTTACAGAACGTCACCGTAGGTGAGACATTATTTTAAAATTATGGCAATTATTTTAAAATAGTAACGATTTATTTAGGCAGTTTTAATAAAC
>LUGF01045089.1:33102-48807 GCA_001625245.1 Calycopis cecrops
GTAGCATATTGCACGCCATCAATGGCAAATTGTAATATTGAACATGTACTTTAACTATGTATCATATTATAATTGCAATAAATGATTTTGATTTGATTTGATTTGATTTGATTTGATTTGATTTTAATCTACCTATTTGTCCAAATTACTTAGTGTAAAAGACAAAGTTTATCTACATTCAATACGCAAAGTGACAGATGTATCAATTTTCAGAAGAGTTCGATAAATATTCTAAAATGTGCATCGTTTGTTTCACTATTTTGGTCATAGTGACTTACACATAAAATATAGATATATGCTGTCGCGGACTTTTATTTAGAACTATTTAAGATAAATAATCCTACAGTAATTATCTTTGTGTAACGATTAGGGCAGCGCATGTCAATATTGCTCTCAGGGGGCTGATTTTTTTCCGACTTACTTGACAGTTATCGTTATATTACAACCAAATTATAAAAAAATCCTATAAATTTTAACTTATTATGTTATTCTGATATGAAAGATATATTACTGTAAAGTTACATGAAAATCCGTTTTGTAGTTTTTGTGTGAAAGAGTAACAAACACACTCACAAACTTTCGCCTTTATAATATTAGTAGGATATATCTCGTCAAATTTTCATCTCAATTGAGTATGCGATAGTTTGTATTTTGATATTATTTTATGCATAAACAATTTTGCGTAGTTACTTACCTAAAAGAATAACGAAATACTAACTATCGCTATTAGAATATTAATAGGATTGAAAAACGTATTGAACTACAACGAGACTAGCAATGCAATATTCAAATTTTTGCAACTAGGGTCTACTGGCAGATGTTCTATTTCCTTGCCGTGCAATGTTGTTTATTAAAAAAAAATCTTTTGTGGCCATTTAAAAGTAAAACTTCCCTTGACAATGCGCCATGCAAATTAGAAAGGATTTCGCGCCAAGAGGGTGTAAATAAAATCAATTGTCAAACGAAATTGATAACTATTGCAGTGCATATTAAATCAAAATCGTTTGATCGAAATGTTTTGCGCAAATATTATTTTTATTAAATCTTTGAGTATGGGATTGTAGATTGTAACTCACTGCTATAAGGGTGTTATTCGCCTGTGTAGAGGATAAAATTTGCATAAGCATTGCGCACCTTTCGTTGATCCTTTCTATGGCAGTTTGACTGACAGGGTTTAGTTTAAATGAAATTTGAATCAAGGATAAAGCATTTATATACTCGGGTTATGTATTACTTTTTTCGGTGTTCGGAATCAAGTTCAGAATTCCTACAATTTCAGTGATGTGTCAGTGTAAATAGACACCATGAATATGAACAATACTTAGGTCATATAATATTAATACAATGAGATTGAACTATAGGTCAGTTAGCTGTTAGAAGTCTACTTTATGACCTAAGGATCTTACTTTCAAAGTTCTTCTAAACTAAGGTTAATAACAACCATCAAAATTATTCCTAAAAAAAGTTTGAAAAGCCGTGTAAAGAGACATTCCCTTGCCATTGATATATCTATACTTACAGATACCTATATAAATCACAATTATATATAAAACATATCTACAATATATGAATCTGATTTTAAATATTTATTATGTAAGTAAGTAACAAATACTAGTTAAAAAAAATAATCCAGATAATGTATTACAAATAAGGAAAATAATCGTACCTAATTTATTTAAAACTTACTACATAAACATTTTAAAATTGGAATCCGGAAATCGAACATAAATCAAGCATATAAAACCTGTGTGTTGCCAGTTGAAAAAATTCGCAAACCAGTTCCAACCCTACGGAGCACTTAAAAAGTTTAATGCGGACATAATAGACGAGCCTGGTACCGGGCGGGCAGTGGCCAGTACAATGGGCATACCAGCCGATTAATTCGCTACACAATGACCGAGGGTTAGGTCCGAGAGGTCATATTTAGGTAGAGGGGTTAAGGGTCAGTAAGGGTTATTGGTAAATAGCGGCGTATGTCCTGCCAATGCGAAGGGAGTGATCGCGGCTTACAGTTTAGAAACAATCTGACGTTGACGGCTCTGAAATTTATGTGATATTTGTCTATGGTCATGTAGGTAATAGAAATGTGAATTATTTGTTTTTATTTGTGGCCAATGGTTAGTGATGTGAAATATTGTTTTTGGTGGTTGAATTTTAACAGCGTCTGGTTAAAGAGTTTTAAAAGTAGAAAATATTTATACTTAGACCAGAGATACCAAAACGTACTAGCTGACCGGGCGTTGCAGTGGCAATAATGAATATCGTCGTTATTAACCGAAATGAAATACCTGTACCAATCCTATAGGTACCTATTTCAAGTTGGTCAACGATAAGACAATGATTAACTATAGGTAACTGAATGAATATCTGGTAGGTACTTGTGCGACGTGACGCATATTAGTTTCATTGAGTTTAATTCAAACGACAATTCTAATTCAGTTTAATTCTAGGAAGATACTTCTTCCTTTCCCATGGAAGGCCATGCTGTAATGTGACCACGCTCACATTAGGACTGCCGCATGTCGCGTTTCGGTCGGTTTGTCAGTTTCCGAAAAAAAAGGAGCTATAATACGCGTAGAACCTACTTAAAATTGTGCGGATATCTATGGGCGTCAGTAGTCATCAAAAGGCTCTAATTGTGCGTTCCCTGCTAAATAATTTATTGTTTTGTGGACTTCTAGCAAAGATGCAATGTACCACTTTTGCCGACTGTACATTAATGTCCTCAGTATAACATCGAAATCAGAAGTCAACGAAACGAAGTGCACTTAAACGTGAATGAAACCGGTACGATCTTTATCTGAATATAGGTATGTAGATTCATAGATTATGCGGATGTCTATGGACGTCGGCAGTCATCCAGATGTTCTGTTCGTATGCCTCTATATATCATAGAAAAAACAACATTTTTGAGACCACAAATTACAGAGACTCGAGCTACCTTAGGGCACTCGACTCTCATACAGACGAAGCTGCACTGGGCTTTCAGTTCTGCTAGCGTAGATTCTTTCTAAAAAAAAAAACATTTTTGTGTCTAATGCTAGCGTGGTTCCAGCAGAACACTTTTGCGAACCGTACGTTAACGGCGTCAGTGGAACACCCAAATCAGAAGTCAACGGAACGAAGTGCACTTGAACGTGAATGTAATCGGAACGATCTTTATCTGAATGTGAGTATTGAGCGGTTGAGCGGGACACGAGGCGTGAACTGTGAAATTGTCGATACTATCTCACTCGGGGACCATTCATTCATTCGGGAATAATGCTGGCCGCTATTGTCATAAAAATATATCACTTAGCACAAAAAATTATAAAACATTGTGACGTGGCGTCTCACGCCTCCGATTGCTGTGAAAAAAATAAAGAGTGTATTTTATTAGTTAGAATAACCTCATAACCAAGCATTGTGTATTTTTATAGGTTGGTACGTACACATTCTAAGAATATTAAAAAAAAAGATCATACTTATAGCAAATGAATAAAATCGGAATTATTAATCTAATATAAAAATGATTATAAATAATAACCCTTATAACCTTTCTTCTCACGCAGTTATAATACATAGGTATTAAGATATAAGGTAGGTAAGGTTCGAGAAAACTACTGACTTATTACTATTATTATTATTTTACGCAAAGTAATAAGTGCCTACTACACATTCTAAGAAACATAAATAGATGTAAAATAAAACAAAAAACTGTTCATATTATATTAACATTATCTGATTGTGACTGTGAGACATAATTAATTTTGAGCACATTTCTAGTTTTACCTCTTAGAACTGAAAAATCGTTTAATAAGACCAGACATTACAGACAAATCCGCGGCTCCAGATCTATTTAAAAATAAAAATTGAACTTGACGCCATAAAGAGCCGCGGTAGCAGAGGGTTGTCTGTGCATTAGCGTAATAAAAAAATCGAATGAATCCAACGTGTCTAACCCTTTCACCGTACAAAAAGACCAATTTTACATTCGACCCCGGTGTCTCATTTCACATAATAAAAAAAGATAAAACTTTTTTACCCACGAGTCTTTGGGGTCATATTTTTTTTAGGGTTGAATCCTTAATTTGCAACAAGGTGCATCGAAGGGATGGTGATTTAAATAAGTTCTATAGTGAAAAAAGTCGATGGGGTCGCATACATTACCATCCGCGCTCTCCCATCAATGGTACAAAAGATGTTAGCAGTTGTTTGACGTTGATGTGATGGGAATATTTTATTGATTGAATATTGATGACTAAAAGTATATTACAATTTTGTTTAAAAATATTCTTTTTAAATGAGTACTATATTAAAGAAAAAAAAATAGAAAATATAAGAAAAAAAACACTAAAAAATATATTTTAACATAATATTAAAGATATTAAAATATTTTTAGTGTAAAGTGATAGCTGTGCTGTCGCGTTTCGTGCGGTGTGTGAGTATCCAGGGGGGGGGGGGGNGGGGAGTAAGGAGGGCGACGCATGTCGTCATGACCCATAGAATATCTATGGTGTAACCTCTATGCGGATATCTATATTAGCGTCGATAATCATGAAAATGGCTCCGGTTGCTCGTTTGTCCGCTACACCATAAAAAAACTTACACCAGACGTTTAAACACATTATCTTTTGTTTAGATTATATCGCTCACTCCACGAATGTGTACAATATTAATTCTGTCTGGATAATTTTGAAGTTGAAGCTTTCGCTAAGACTCCAAGTTTTCTCACGTATGGGGAGCTGAAGACGTTCGTACGCGGTCTAAGGTACGTGCTGTTAAGTATTTTCATTAAGATCACTTGATACGTTTTAAGGTAATGTTAATGCTTCATTGCGGATAAAACAAATAAGATAAATCAGAAAAAAAGAAATAAGGGATGTGATTGTATAATTGAATATCTGGAAATAAAAAAAAAGGTTATTTAGGGCATCGCAAATTTTTTTACAGTACATTTCACGTAACATGAAATACTAATTAATAATAATAATATGGAATATTCTCACTTATTACTATGTTAGTGCCCGGTATTACCTGCTGCACTTATGTGCCTATAGTGTAGAAATACATGTTTAGTAAATTCAGTTTGTAAACATCATGACCTGCACAGCATTCAAACCCGCATCTTCAGGGGTAACGAACGAGGCATAGCTGCTATGTTATTGTTAGATTATGCCATGCATGCATGGCTAAACGAGTCCATGTATAAACAAAGTAATTCCTACACTATGATCTATGTTCATACATTATTGTTCAAGGCTTTACACGTCATCTAACGCTACGCCTTATGGCGTGGTACTAAATATATAATACTAACATAGGCGTCTAGGTGACACATGTCACTGTGACGTAACAGTTACCACTACACCAATCGGGTCTCAAGTGTCGATAAAGGTATACGAGTATTTTATGGATATGTTATTTTTGTATTCAGTTCTTGAGAGGTTGGCTGATCAAGGTTGGTAAAAGCTCGTTTACAAATATAAGGCGATAAATACACTTACCCTCTATCTGGGTGTTTTAATGTTCTAAGTGACGCGGGTATCGGCGGTTGCGTATGAAAGATAAGCGGAGAGTGCTGTTCGCAATCAGTCGGTAATCATAACTATAGGGGACGTGTGGCCGCCTCTAGCGAGTAGCGATAGCAGATAAATTGATACTTTTATAGAGGTATGTCTAAGAATAAGTATCTTTTGTTACGTAAGTAATGTGCCGTCACCGTTCCAGCGTTTTAGGAGCAATAAGAACAGTATTCATTTCACTTTCGTACTGTGTGGTGTAGTCCACGTAAGAGTGCATCAACATTATTACGCATTCTGCAGTCTTTTCATTGCAGTGCGAAATGATTAGGAAGAATAGTGAGGTGCGATTTCGTGGATATCTATCTGTAGGTATACCGTATTTGATTGACATTATTGTTCCAAAGTGTTTGGAGCAGTAACAATATTCTAAAAATGGCAGAGTGCTCCGATACACATATACAGATTCACTGAGTAACCATCCGTAGACATATTTCTACTCAACTGAGCCACTAAGAGGGTCATGTTTTTCAAGCGTCAGACCACCAGATGGTGTTTAGCTATCTATGGGTGGGATATATATCTGGTGGAGTTGGTTAAGGTGGCGAGGAGCCTCTGAAAGTGGCTAGTGATGGCCTCCTGTCACCTCTTAGGTTAAGCCTATGTCCTGTGGACGTTCTCCAGCTGATGGCGACAATGATGCCTATAATATAACTAGCATAAAAGTATACTATATATAGCTATATAATCATATAGCTTCAACTTTTACTATTAAGAAATTTACTGCCTATTTACACACAAAAAACCAGTGCCGCAAGCCATAGCTATTGACATCAACAGTTCCCCTGTAAAACGCGAGCGAGCAATTTTTTTGCTATCTCTGCATTAGATACCTGAGTACAAGCACAAGCGGGCAATTTTAGAGCTCTGTCCTGTACAGGATTTCCCTTTGCGACGTGTGCCTTCAAACAGGAAAATGTAACCCCCTTCGGCTACCCCCCGCCTCCCAGCTTAGTTGACGAACAAAGAGTGTGGTGCAAGTGGAGGAGGCTGGAGGGATTGGGTTTATATTAGAGTTACGAACTTAAAAATGTATGAATGGAATCACACAAACGTCACAGATATACTAAGGCCACAAATATGAATTTAATATTTTTTTTATAACGGAGCCATTTTCATGACTACCGAAAACCATACAGATCCGGGTAGAGTTTCTACAGATGCGTCGCGTTCTTTTCTCTTCCCGCCTCCATGGGCCACCGGTTTATACCTACATACCGTTTTTATGAACATGGTTCATACGGGCACTTGTTTTGACACTTTGGAAATTGATGTAAAATTAAAATAAATAGCACAACCTGCTATTTAAAACGTTTGTAGATACGTTATTTTTTCCCTAATAAACTATACACAGGATTTACACAAAATGTATAACCGATAAAGATTATATAAAAAAAATCATTGCGAAAAAATTTAAAGTTCATTTAAAATGGAGTTTACGTAAGTGAAACCGGAAATACTAGCAGTTGATGTTACGTAACTCGTCCGCCACCGCTCGTGCCTCGCGCCATTTATCTAAACACACGAGAGCCACCCTGTTTAGACCACCAAACAGGGTGGGCTATGTACCATGATATATATAGTGCCCCTTAAACTTAAACGGATTACCTTTGATATATTACGTACGTCGCAATTTAATCTCGGATACTCGATCTGTAGCTCTATCGAGATTATAGAGGCGTTCATCAGCATCGACGCGAGGTTGGCTCTCGTATAGGTACTATTTTTTATAGTGAAAGAGGTAAGGGTAAACGAGCATTTGGATCTACATGGCTACTGAAGCCCATAGAGGTTATACATACCTATGCTTTGCTCTCCTTACTCCTCCCCCCTCCATGGGCCACAATAAATGATCATTGGTACCTATATAGTATAACTATATAATATAGTCACAGAAAGAACAATTGGATCAAAGATTGCCGACCTAATAAATTCCATTTTACAATTAAATTTTGTGTATTATGTGTTGTTTTATCTATAATACAGCTTGTACGCGATCGAATCTGTTATAGGTCATGATCAAAGGGTCTGTAGCAATTAAACAATCACGTCGATTTGCCAAGGATGATCATTTACCATCTCATGAAAGATTTTCTTTAGGTCGAATCGAATTCACCCAGTGTTTCGGGCAACAAATTTCCTTCCAGTCCGGTTTAACTTCGACTTGGTAGATTTTTTCACTTTCATGTGGTTTCCGAGAAGCATCGACTGGCTGGTCGCATCGTAGTTTACTTGTTCATTACTTTCCTAGATAAATGGCAACTGCAAGAATTATATTTAACCAGTAGACCTTTAACTATGCGCATAAAGCCAAACAAACACACTCTTCAACATAATATTATTGTATAGTATATAAATAGTATTTTAAGCTATCCTATGTACATACATAATATAATATTCCCAAGTACAATCGTGCACATAAAGTCATTCATCAAAACCCATTTCCCGTAAACGTTTGATTGCAAAGAAACGGCATTGTTTTTAGTTTTACACCATCCCGACACAGGTAATGGCGTCGGCCCTCAGCCGCACTCCGAGGGCCACAATAGAGGGGTGCCCATCACACGTCCTTTCATCACTCGGAGGGCGGAGGCACGAGGGCATTCCCGTGGATGCGCTCGTAATCTTTTACGACCTCATATGATATGAATAAATCGTGCAGAATAGATTATGTTCAAATTATGTGTTGGCTTATTTGACACTGGCTGTACACATACATACATAAAAAAAGTCAAAATGCAGGCAAGGGACTGCGATGGAAGTAAAAAATTTAATAATCTAGTATCCTATATTTTCACATATTTTAGTATCTTACATTTCCTTGCCGTAGCAGCGCTACGAATAAGCGTAGCTCCACTTACTAGTGCTACTAGCATGTTGAAGACGCTAAATCATATTAGTTTTCACTGATATAATGCCGCTTAAGGACTTGTAACTTCAATAACTATTACTACTACATTACTATATCGTAGTCAGCTAAAAGTGTCCTCTGACTCCAGGGAGGAGTCACATCTATTTCTAAAATAAAAAAAAACCTATAACGATCTGTTCAGCGCTTAAGGCGTGAAAGTATAACATACAAATTCAATTTTGCATTTAGATTAATTACACGATACACAAATATCTTGCCAAATGCATTTAATCATTTTAAAATGAATTTCTACGTAATTTAAAACGAAATGTAAATTACCAAATGTGTTGCTATCCTTCTTTATCGAATCTCTCTTAAGCAAGCAGCTAAACGCAGAATAAAAAATAAGAATGCGCTATGTGAAATGCATAGGCCATTCTGATTTTTAATCTTTAATTTAAATTAAAATAATTTACACATAGAAATTATTTTTGGGGGCTTTCATAGTTTATCACTTAGCGTGTACCTCGAGAGGGTAATGCATCTGTTTCACTTCAATGTGGATGTTTATGGGCGTCTATAGTCATCAGTTGACTGTTTTTTTGCCCTCTGTTATAAAAACAGTCATCACCGGTTCACCGGTTCAATGATATACAAATTTTGTCAACTATGTGATTTTTTTTCACAAATTTGAAATCGACTTCGTGTGGTTAAATGTTCTAACCATGAAAATGGAACACCGGGTATTCCATTAGTTCTGCATGCATAAAAATGTTTGTACATGCGGCATTTATACCGCATCCATTCGTACATGGCTGCTCGTGGCACTACAGGGCGCGTATATAGCGGGAGGCGACGCGTGGACAGGCATTCGAAATGAAGAGTGCTCCACGACTACTCTGTCCTCCTACGGACGTATAGCAGGGGAATCTTTATTTATTTGAAGTGAAAACTGCATTAGCAACGTTGGATTTTCTTAGGGACTTATAATACCGTCTATTATAAGTCCCTAAGAAAATCCAACGTTGCTAATGCAGTTTTCACTTCAAATCTATTCTATGTATTATGTTGTGTCAGTAATATTTAGCATGTTGCTGTACACTGCTGTAACACCTATGAACTCCTGTTACTTGTTAAGTGGTAGCTCCTTCTGGCATAGACGTCAAAATCAATTACTCAGACGACATGCATCATTACAGCATTGGTTGTAGGTTCCTAAGTCTATATTGGCGACATTAAAACGAAGAGAAGTCAAATAGCGCTTCATAGGGTGTCGAAATTAGGTTTGAGGTCGAAAGGGGTACTGACCTGCTCTTTCCTACAGAAGAAAAATGTATCCAGATACGAGAGTGTTGATAATAGCTAATGTAAGTATTGTTATACTCAGAGCGACCCAGTGCAGCACCCAAGTGGGACTGTGTCTCCACTTGCCTATACTACCCTGTTACATTATCTCTGGACCTGGCGTTGATGACGTCATGTCGCATCGGCGCTCAACTACGGTGCGCGTACTGACGCAACAGTGTGACCGCGGGGCCGTGAACGGGGAACGGGGGCGGGGCGCACATTCCAGCCAGGTCCACATATAATGTGATCGAGTAGTACTTATTCCGCGTAGCTCACTCGTAGCACAGTGTCTGAGCGCTACGAGCGCGAGATGCGCTACGAACTGCTAATACGCAGGTGACTGATTTCGAAAGTTTTAAGTTTACACTTCTATTGGCAGCCTCTGTCTCCTTTGATAACCTTGATGATCAACTTTCTTACTTTGAGTTATCTAAATTCAGAACTAAATAGCTGGCACACCTTGTGCGTCAAATAGCCTACTGTAAATAAATATTAATGATTATTTGTGGCAAATTTTCAACTTACACCTACATCGAGTTTGAAACGCCATCTGCAGAAATGAACATGTACATATTTTTAATACTTTTTTTGTCTTACTGCTTGTTTTTTCCGCTTTGTAAATGATACAAGTAATAAAATACTCTCTACGTCACTACACGTTACTTTCAAGTTTTTGGATAATTTTACAAAAGTCCCCTTCCATACTATCGCCGCCCAAGAGTAGTGCAGTCATATCTTGTGATCGCGAGTCTGTTAATAGCGGACATCGCTTATATTGAAATACTCCGCCGAATCGCACCGCCCCTGTTATGTCACGTACGACCCGGGCATATCATTTGGCTTACATGCTCGCCGCTTGTACCAAATTCTTTGGTTCTTATTAAATTTCCAACTCTCTGTTGTACCTAGTTATTGCGTGTGTACGACATTCTTGTGCTATTAAACGTCGTACATACGTAATAACAAGATACAACACAGACATTGTCTTCATGATATTGCTGTGTTGTAAATATTACGCATATTTTTGTAGCAACATAAAACATAAATCCTACGGAACAATTGAGCAGTGAAATCGTGTGATAAAGTAACGCTGAGCGTAAAGTTTACAGTAACGTCTCTTGGATACCTTTTCCTCCAGACCTAATCACGTGTGGCAGCTGACTTCGCAGTTTTTTTCCTATTTCTTCGATAGGAAATGCATGTAAGTAATACGACAGTATAGAATTGAATGTTAGTAAGTGGGATACTTAGCTATGATTATAAATGTTTTAGGTAATTTTTTCATATCTTTAGAACTTTGTTCTCCTGACTTTTATTTTCTAGGGCCAGTTCTTATTCTACCAGACCCTACAGCTTAGAACTGGATCGTGACAACTGCTGCAATACCTGCAAATGTATTCATCTATAAATATATTTGTAATGTTCATCGCTACAGAAGGAAATTGATGAATTATCTTTATTTATTGAATTTGAAGCTTTTTTACTATATCTCATATTAATAACCCCAGCCATAATAATTGTCTAATGAATGTGGCATGACCGGGGAGGTACAGAAAACCGGCGTTTTAGTGACAGCTGTACTGTCGCGTTTCGTGCCGTGTGTAAGTAGCCGGAGGCCCATGGGGAGTGGAAGAGGAAGGAGGGTAACGTGTCTGTGTCTATAACCTTCATGCGGATGTCTATGGTCTTTGGTAGTCACGAAAGTAGCTCCGAATGTTTGTTTGCCCCCCTATACCGTAAAAAAAATTGTTTAATCTGAAGCCTTTTTATTATCTAATGTATAAAATTCTCGTGTCACAGTTTTCGTTGCCATACTCCTCCGAAACGGCTTGACTGATTCTCATGAAATTTTGTGAGCATATTGAGTAGGTCTAAGAATCGGCTAACATCTATTTTTCATCCCGATATTCCCACGGGATCGAAAGTTACGCGGGTGAAACCGCGGGGCGCAACTAGTATCTCATATTAATAACGCCAGCCAGAAAAATTGTGTAAGAAGAAAGAAGGGACTTATTACTTATTGAGAGGGTAGGTATCTATTTCCTATGGTAGTAGACAAAGCTATGTCAAAGAGTGTCATACCCAAAATTAAAAAAATAAAACGTCGAATGATCCACTAACGTGTACGTAAGGCGTTAACAGTGAAAGTTGAGTTTTATTTTTACGCAACTTCGCAAGTTGTAACACTTAGCCGAATTTACGTTTCAGGTACAGACAATTCGCGGGTTGCTATAGCAACGGCAAGATGGCGGCCGTCTGCTGCGGTCTCAACTCCGCATCTAGT
Source organism: Calycopis cecrops (assembly GCA_001625245.1). Lineage (NCBI taxonomy): Eukaryota > Metazoa > Arthropoda > Insecta > Lepidoptera > Lycaenidae > Calycopis > Calycopis cecrops. The sequence goes on from LUGF01045089.1 coordinate 45,146, forward strand.
TCCAAATTGTTCGGTATAGAGCGGTGTATGTAGGAGCGTGCATAATTACATTATGTACGAGCTATGTACGGTCGCACTAATTACAGGTAGCGTCGGCAGATAAAGTGTCATTTATTTACTGGGTCCACCTATTCTATTCACTACTGATTTCGAGAAGATTCCCCGTATACAATGTAGTTTATAGGTGTAATATAATTTGTTAATATAATCACAGTGAAGGTGGCCTCAAGAGTCTTGTGAAAGTTGAGAATGAGCAGAAAGCAAGGCAAATTGTTCGTGATATGTGCAATGTGCATGGCCAACAACGTCCAACTTTCTGCTCATCGATTTGATAGCGCATTATTTTTTTATAGCATAGGAGGTAAATTATTAGTTGCATTTTATGATAAATTATTTAATATCATAAAATACAACTATATACACTTTTATTTATTCAGATAATATTTGAAGACGTAGTAAGTATGAGTTAACCCAATTTGTTGGAGTTATGATGGAGCAAGAAGCTAACCCTTACTACCGAAATTATGTAAGAGGTATGTGATTTTAAGAGAAAAATTAAACACCATTGGATAGCCATCACTTCACACCTGTGTTGTGATTGCATAAAAAAGTATTTGTATTATATATTGTAAGCGCGTTAAATGCGTATAAATGAATGTCATTTCTCCAGTCCCACTTAATAATTTCTCCTAATAGACACCAAAAAATATAATGTAAATGTACATTATACACATAATTTGTAATGTGATTAAATTCGTCAACAAAAATTTTTTTGCAAACCCTACAAGTTAGCTGAGGGATTAGTTAAGGAGGATTTAATAAGAGTTTCTTAGATAGTACGGCGTGTTCTAATGCGGAGAGTTTAAACACCTCTCAGGCTTCTTCTTATCTCTGACCATACACACGCATTGCCTCCAAGTGTGGGTAATCTGCAGATTAAGCTGTATGTCTTTCAAATCTTCTGGCAAAGCACGGCTTAATTAATGCTCTTATTCAGACCTTTATGTACTTCAAATTGTAAAGATGACTCTTTGCAATGGATGTTCTTTTTGAAAATAGTGACGATTCGGAAAAAAGGCTTCTTTTCAGGAATAAGGGATAAATTGAATTGCAAAAGAATGAATATACTTTTTAAGGGTGTTCATATGTTTTGTATAAATTTATTGTACTAAAGTAAGTTCAATAATCACTAACTTAAGAAATCTGGCCTTGTATATAAGTTGCAACTTACTATTATATATTATACTTATATATTAATATGGTTTTATTAAGCCAATATCTTATATCAATCATCGATATGTTGTTTTTAGAATCAATATTCAAATAATGACAAAAATATATGAAACAGGAGAAAATCTCAGAAAATAAGAAGGTTCTCAAAGAAGACTTTAAATAGTACCTACTTACAACAGATGTTAAACTTTTGTTTACAGACCGACAAAAGACCTTGTACATACCATTGCGCTATAATTGCTGCAATGGTCGAAATTAAAAAATTACAATCACCAAACCTTAAGTGCGGTCGACAAAGGTTACAGGTTATTTTTATAACGTAACCCTCACAATAGGGGCTGACATGTCTTCGTAGGCGGATATTACGGTGCATATTATCCGCCCATCGACCGGCTTGTGACGTGGCTGGAGGCAACGGATATCCTTTCATCTATGGAACATGTCTTGTCTATATTCGATAGCTAGCGATCCGTCCCAGCTTCGCTCGCGCGGACGTTATTAGGATTTTTATTATTTTTTGGTATGGGACCTTTTATTATTTTTTAGAATAGGGGTGCTAAAATGGAGCCTTTCAGAGACTGTAGATACCTTTAAACCTCCACACAAAGAGGGTGTGAGGGAGATGCAACGGGCCACCAGAGCCGTCTACGATATATGACAAAATAGCTATAATTTTCAGTGTTTTTCACGTTTTTTAAAAATACAGATGTTAACGATTACAATAATTATAATTATTCATTAGGTAATTATTGTGATGGATGTTATAAAAATTATCAAATTGAAACCATAGCTATAAAGGAGGCAACAAAGCGGCCATTTTCTGGAATTGAATTTAGAATATTATAAAAAAGAAAAAAATCTATATCAGTCTCAATACGTGAATGGACTTTAACCCTCTAAGAACAGACATGATTTTGAAGTCGAATATCAAGCCACTTAAGCTAAGTAAAGTATTACGATACGGCATTGTTTTACGCTATTTTACTCTTTTTTTTCATTCCTCAGACCTTTAATCGATTTTAAAGTAGAAAACAAAATATAGAATAGCTCACACACAATTTTACTTACTTCCAAAAGCGTAAAGTAATAATGCTTTACACGAGGTTTATAATAATCATTTAAATACGTGACTGGATTGATAAAATGCAAAAAGATTTACTTACCTAATCAATTTTAACCCCAAATTTAATAACCCTTGATTAAAAAAGAAATAGTTCATTTACTTACGACCGAAAGCGTGACGCAATAATCCCATGCGCGAGGTAAATAATTCTATACGTAACAGCCTACAGTTACTAAGCTCAAGCGGTCTCACCACAAAGGTTCGACTAAACGCCGAATTTACCCCCCACCGCCCGCCGGGGGGTTAACCCCCTGCGCCGGGCTCACGTCTATCCATTTGCCAGCTAGTTCCGAGCTAAATTAATTTCAAAGCTCCTTATGTTACGTGCCTTGCGGCTTAACTTCGGATGTGTGTGTTCCGTGTGAGAGATCTACTTTTGGAAGGCTCACGAATACATATATATCTTGTAAATAGGTTTTAATGTACGGACAGCGCCTTGTTAGGGTTGAATTGGATGGGATAAATTAGTTTGGGAGTTGTAAATGAGTTTTGTGTAGGCTTTATGCGTGAGTTTGACAAAGGTTTTTATTAAGAGTATTGAAGATTAATGAAAATAATTGGTTTTTGTTCATGAACAAAATGTTCAACCACATATAATCTGCGAGATTATGGTGGGTCATGGGAAGATCCTTCTTAAGCGTCATTCAAGAGACATTTTGACAAGTTCATGGGCTAACTATATTAGAGTTAAAATAGCATGTAAGATCTATAAAATGTTGCCCAAATCTACTTAATCTTGGCAATTATTATCACACTAATATTATAAATGTGAAAGTCTCATTGTTTGGATGTTTAGGGATCGGCCCATCTCACGCCCACACGACGTTTGCTCCGTAGCGATTTCACGTGCACACGGCACGTGACGATCGCTTTGGCTTTTTCCTACGTCTCAGTATAATTGTCGTGAAGTTGTTTTTTCAAGTGTTGAGATGCCCAGTGATTATTCTCGTGTTTTTTGTGATGTTTAGTGCGCTCAAAGACGCTTATTTGTGTTAATTCGTTCCGCGTGACTTTCCGCCGCGTTCGCGTTATACGTTTACGCGATGGAGAAGACTCCGCGACCCCATGGCTCCTCAGAGCAGAAGGCCGCGCGCTCGAGGTCGACTTCTCGATCTCGCGCGTCGCCGATGCAGCTCGACGAGCCCCATCTGCCGGCTACTGCCATATCTGCACCAGTGCCCGGACCACCGCCCGCGAGTACGACTCGCGTCGGAGCGCCGTCGACATCGGGGAGAGGGGAAGTATTCTCCACACCCGCATGCACGGCGTCGCCCGATGCCGACTCCGAACCTGCTCGCAACAACAA
>LUGF01045089.1:51812-62627 GCA_001625245.1 Calycopis cecrops
GTGGCCATTTCGCGCGGGACTGTACCCGGGACCGCAGCGAACCCGCCATATGCGCCAACTGTAGCGGGGACCACCCCGCAAACAACAGAGCCTGCCCGGTGTTCATCCGGGAGACCCGGAACCGGCGTGCGGGCGTGATCTCGATAACACGAAAATGCCGCCCCACCGGCACTGCAGCCACCGCCGCCCCTGCTCAGCAGCGGCATGTGGAGCTGCCTCCGCCCAGCGCCGCCACATTGATGGCGCCCGCAAACCCTCCGACGCCCCGGGGTCAGCCCCCGTCCCGCCCGAGGCGCCCCCAGCAGAAGAAGAAGAAGTTACAGCAGCCGGCTCTCGACTCCGACGACCTGGAGATGGAGGTCGATGAGCCGGCTGCTTCCTCGGACGCTGCCACTGCTTCCGCTGTGGTGCAGGTGCCTCCCGCACGCGCCCGCCGGCGCCCACGTAAACGCCGCCAGCGAGCCCCGGCCCCGCCGGTCGCTCCGCAGGCCCCTCCGCCGGCCGCTCTGCCGGCTGCACCGCCAGCTTCTACGCCGGCCCTTCCGGCCGATGAAGGCCGCGCTCCCGCGCCGCAGCGCCCGCGCCGCCGTGGACTGGACTCTGGTCCCAGGTCGGGGAGATTTTATTTGATTTTATTTCGTCGGTTCGCCGCCGGAATTCAATTTGGGACGCACTTCATGAGTGCCTCCCCAGTCTCCTCCTGTTTGTGCAGGAGCTTCTTATTTCCCTCCCCGTGAGGACTTCAAGATAATTTTTCTTACTGCAGCTTGCCCGACATCGCCTCGCTACTAACCAGTTAGTAGCGTACGCGTATGCGGGCATCTCAGTAACTCACTCTACTTTCCCGCCCTCCGGGCGCGGAAGGACTTCCCAACTGCCGGCCGCTCACACGGCCCGCATGTTGCATATTTTCATCTTTCATTTCCATTTTCCACCGCCGCATATATAGCCGTCCCCTGTGGGAGTTCACGCACCTTGGTCGCAGGTCACCATCTGCTGGGCCTTCACCGGGTTACCGGTGATCTCACCCGGTAGGGGCTGACCGCCCAGGTGCGTTCCTCGAGGTGTACGACTTATATGCGGTGGAATTTCTACGGTTCTTTGGGCCCCTCTCGAGGGGCACGACCACCCCAAATGACCGGCTCTTTTTTGAAGGAGCCGCGGCTGATCCTTCCGAAGGGGGCTTGACGCCCCGAACGTGAATCCCCTCTTCCCCTGCGGGGAGAGAGAGAAGGCTAACGCGTTGGATGTTTAGATGTTTATCCGTCAATCACGCCGAAACTACTGAACGGATTTTGTTAAAATTTGTTATACAGTTAGGGTATCAGCTGACTTAGATTATAGGATACTTTTTATCCCCCTAGAATCTAAAGAAAGTCCGTACACTTAATTTTTTTAAAAAGAATACTTAGGGCGTGATCTACAATAAATATCGAAGTCAAAAATATAGTTTTTAGAATTTATGTCTGTTTGCCTGTTTGTCTATCAGGGCTAAACTAAAAAGTACTGTATGGATTTATTTCAAATTTTGCATGAATATTACTAACAGATCGGGTCAACATTTAGGCTACATGTTATCACACGGGAGGAGCTGAATATTTCATTCTCCACTTTGAAAGTCCGAAATCCACGCAGACGAAGCTACGGGCGGAAGCTAGTGACATATAAGCTATACAACACTAACTTTGCACGTGTATGTATGCATTTGCTACGTGTTCGTTGCTAATCGTTTGTCAGAAGTTTACATAAGTATATATATAAGTATGTGTATAAGTATGAAAATGTTTTTTCTGCTCAAACAAGGAGGTTGTTATGTTTCTAACGTTTTCCAAAACGAATGACCTGAATTGAAAAATCATTTCAGTATTAGACAACCCATTTGTTAATGCTATAGCACCCTACTAATATTATAAACGTGGATATGAGTTTGTTTGTTACGCTTTTACGCCAAAACTACTCAACCGATCATCATTAAACTTTGCACACATGTTTCTAGAGATATAAGAAATGACATATGATAGAAATATTTTTTTAGAAGGATCAAAAAGTTATTGTGGCAGATATTAGAATTCTATTGCATTTCTATTTAAATGTAACGTTCATTGATATTTATTGAAGGGCTTCAACCCAAGCGAAGCCGCGTGGGATAGCTAGTAAGCTATATATCATCGCGCTACGACATATAAGAATGTAGCACGCGTAAAGCAGCGGTCACTGCTAGTATAATTGTATGTATATATAATTTACACACGGTACATATATAATTTACCACCCGGTAATCCACCCGGTTGAATATGATACAGCCGGATATTACCCGGGTATAGGGTTTAATACTTGAGGAGTATTAACATGGACGACTTAATCAAACTTTCAGGACGTCGGGAAATAGGTACGCTGGCTAATTACTTTCTAGTTTATTTTGTTTTAAACAAGGCAAAAGATAAATAAATCTAGTTGTTTAGATACAGCCGATTAGGGAGACCGGGGAGCTCTTGCCTGATGTAGGTACGAAGTGTTACAGATGCGTGTTAAGTGCGATTTTGAGATTTTTTTTATAGTATAAGGGCGCAAATGAGTCGGGTGCATTTGGGGACCATAAACATCCGCATAGATTATGCAGATGCATTTCTGCCTTTCCGTCCTCCTTTCTAGAGAATACTGGAAGCTCAAATATTGCACGAAGCGCGACAATAAAGACGTGAAAACAAGATAAGTACTTCCCCGTCGAGCTAGTGGTGAGACGGTGATTGCGATCGCCGTGAAAAATCACTGTGATATTCATAAACAGCGATTGCTGTAGTGAATGCTCTTTGCGCAAGCAGAGATTTCAATCACTACATGCTCACAGCGACCGGTCACTGTTATTACGCGTTCGCTGTGCTCGCTGGAAGCGATGCAGCGCGCTAAAGTAAAGAGTGATGTAAAGAATGATTAAATCACTGCTACTATTCACGGCGATTTTTTACAACTGCTCAGGGCGATCGCTGCTACTCAAATATCACTCTTAGGCACACCTCTACGTCGAGCTAGCCTAATTCGGACGCAATACAGTAGTTGCACTATCTTACAAAATTGCAAATCCGCACATTTTCGCTCGTGTTTTCAATATCGTCCGTTGAACATCTGCTCCTAAACGGCTATTCCATTTTCAAAACAACACGCCACAAATTAAAAACAAAACTTCACACGTCCCTCAATTTACATATCCCAGCTTAAACCTGTCAGATTGTGCCCTTTATTTGAGATATAACGATCAAAGAAATAAACTGAGATTAATTTGTGCTGCGAAAACAATACATTGCATTATGAGGGGGGTCTTTACAAAGGGGTTTTCGGAGTTTTACTCCAAAACTCTGCATGTGACTTAAATCTATTGTTTTAGCGTTAATTGTGACCTAGAACAATGGTTGAATTAATTCAATGCGTTATTATTATCGGATTTTGAATTCCCTTTATGTTTTTGTTTATTATTGAATATTAAAATCTGATTTGTTTTGTCTAGGAACGCGGTGGTACGGTGTTGATTACTTTTTAGAAAAGGTTGTGCAAATTTTAACGAGACGGATCAGTTTAGTTGAAGATTTAGAATAGAATAGCCGTGTGGATTGTGAAATTCCAAAGGCCGAATGAAATCTTTTTCATGATCATCAGATGTATTCTACCATAAGGGGGATGAAGAATCATGAAATATATCTGCAACGTCAAGAATTATGCGGATATCTATGGGCGTTGGTAAAAGGCTATGATTGTTAGTTTAGCCCTTCTTTTACTTACCCACCTAGGTATTACATGAAAGAAAAGTACATGTCAGGTCTAAGGATAGTAAAAAAAATTAAAATGAATGAAAGTGTAGTATGCACCTTTTCCATGAGAAAGAAGACTGATGTGAGCATATGCATGCATTAAGGAACTGGTCTGAGTGTGTTGTTTAAATGAAATAAAAATGATTTTATACGTGAAAACCGTATTTAACATAAATATACACTGTGATACGTAAAAAAACGCGGTTTTTATTTAACAGTGGCTGGATCGTTTCAAAATGTCCGCCAGAGCATGATATTCGGTTCGCCAAATGTTAATCAGAGGGAGACGTAACGTCATGGTTCAGATATCAAAAGTGAGCAATGTGATTTCTGTACAAAATGTTGCTTTAGCAAACATTATATACTTTGTGTTATATTGCTGATGTATGTGAGATAAGGCTCGGTATGACTATATACCAGCCGAATCATCCCCACTTCTTTGAGCGTCAATATTTAAATGTATTCTTTTGTTATAAAATGTAGCCTAGTTACTTCCTGACAATGTAGCTGTCTATCCGTGACAGAATAGTTAAAATGGGCCCAATAGCTATGGAGTCTTCGATACAAATAAACGAGAAATCTTTCCTCGCTGTAATATTATCTAGAAGTAGACTAGCTAAACCTTGCCCAGTTTGATACAGATTAGTTTTCGAAGAAAAATAATGATTTTCTTGCAATAGAAGGCAATAAAATGTGGCTTATGTTACTCCTGAATATTGTAGGTTTCTGGGATGAAATTTCATGATAGGACCTGTATTGATTAAGAGAGTGATGTGGAAGAAGCAGACAAGTGTGTATGGATATATATGTGCACTCTGTTTAATCTACCTTCCCCAATAAGGGACTGCGATGAAGATATAAGATGTTTGTAAGAGGTAGTGCCTCACTGCATGCTTGCATGAAGCCGAATTGGGCCGGCACGCCCGAGGAGGTACCTCTCTGCGTAAAGTGACAGCTGTGCTTTCGGCTTTCGTCTGGTGTGTAAGTTGCAGGTGGCCCATGGAGGGCATCGCATCTGTATATCCTCTATGTGGATCTCAATGGGCGTCAATAGTCATGAAAATGGTTTCGGATGCTGTTTTGCCCCCTTATACTTAAAAAAATAATACCTTAGATTTTCGTCACTACTTACGCTGGCTCAGCGACCTAAAGTCGTCTCTGACACCAGAAGACTGGCGTCTTCTGCTCTCTTTAAGCTTTAGCTCACATAATATCGATTTAAAGATACAGATATGCTCTCGCGTTTCAGGCTTTAATGAGCTTCCGTTGCCTTTGGAAGCATGGAGGGAAGAGGACATCTGCTTGTTTGCCAAACTTCAGCTCGATCGTTCTATTAGTCACAGTTGTGCACTGTCACTTCTTTTAGTTTTTTTTTGAGTTTGAATCCCGACTGAGTTTTTCATCCCAAAAGACTTTCAAACAAAGGGTATCTAGTCTCTTTTGACCAATGTGGCTGCAATGGAGAATTCACTGCAAAAAATTACGAAAGCAAAACAAAAAAAAATTATTAATGAAGTTATCTTGTAATATCACTCTTATTATAATGATGCTCTATTAATAAAGGTCGCAATGACTTTGCCTGTATAGTGTATACTAATAAAAAAAATCGAAAATCAAATCTGTTTCAACATCAAGCAAATACAGCTCTTATAGACAACGAATACAGATCAAAATGGCGTATATTTAGGCTTATACACGTGACTAGTTGAAGCGGTTGTAACAAGGAGACGGCATCAAAGGAGGTTTTTCAAAGAGAACGTGATTTTCACTCTAACAAGACCTCTCGGGTGCATTGGGGCGATATGGCAATATCTTATAATAGAAATTTCAATGCTTCTTATTTTTGTATTTGTTCTAGACGTGATGTCTTATTAAGTGGCTTTGTATTAGTTATTCGTTAGATAATAAATGTCAAGCTGTATATATAATATAGAAGATACCTTTTTTTGATACTTTACTTGCGTTATTTTCGAAATGAGTGTTAGTATTAAGCTACAGTTTAATGCGTGGCCAAAAATAATAAAAAAAATGGTCAAAATTCTCAAACTTAACAGGTCGTCTTCTCCTTCTTTCAAGTATACCTAGGTTATATAACATTATATTAAGTCTTAGTAGCCAAAGAACAGAAGCGATATGAAATTGTAATGCAAGCTTAAAAGCTATTAGGTGCACAAGACGATAGTTTCATACTAATAAGACACAAAACTAATTCAATTGACAACAAAAACCACCTATGTTCACTCCAGTTCTCTAATGAGGAAAGCTGAGATAACTAATTGAAATTTTTAATTAATTACTTGATGTGCTTGCGGCTTCCTACGGGTGGCCATCAAACCCCACTTTAAGGGGTGAATTTTTATAGCTTATGACTTGGTCGGGAGTTTTCTAGACAGATTGATAAAATTTAAATCAAAATCCGTTCTGCAGATAAAAAATTAAAACCTGATGGAACGTGTTCTGCTATCTACTTTAAGTATCCCCAGATGATATTTTTTTCGACTATCTTCCATGCACAGACTTTTGTCATCCTTTAGTTTTATTATATGTACAATAGATGAAAGTCTTGGAAAGCCGTGCCATGACAGCCCGCTCTCCCCGTATACTCCAAAACACATATTCACGTCAGTTCCTTAATAAAGAAGGCTGCGACAACTAATGTAATTTCTTGTTAAATTCATATGAAAATCAAGGAAAACCGTGCCATTACACCCCGGTCTCCCCGTATACTCCAAACACCCGATACTCCTGCGGGATTAAAACCGGGAACAAGCTCATGTGTCGAATGTCACCTTGTAATTTGTCCCGGGACAAAGGCTGATTGGAATCTATAGGTGAGCAGGCCGCCTCGCAACACGTATGTGGGTGAAACGGATCAATAAGGTTTAGGGCTGGTTTCAATTGCTCTTAGGTACCTTTACGATACAAATAGTAAATAGTATACATAATAGTCCGACTAATGAGGTTTAATCACGTTATTCTACGCACATTACCTAAGTATTTCAAGAACTGATAAGACAAGCTCAAAATACCAGAAATGTGTTTATTTTTTTTATCTTTAAATAAAACAGAATTTTCATCATTCAATATTACTTCCAAATTTGACCTTACTCGATATGGTTAGAAACTTATAAGCCGATTAGAAAAATTGGTTATTTCTCAAAAAACAATTTTCGTTGAAAATTTTTGAGATCTACAGCATATATATTTTTTTGATTTCTCATTCTCTTATTTTAAAAGTTAGACGGGGAGGGACAGTCATTTTTCAACTTTGGAAGCGTCTATCTTTCAAACAAATGATTTGAGGAAAAATTGTTTTAGTAACCTTAATGTAATTTTTGAAGACCTGTTCTTTGACACCCCTCACATACAGGTTGGATGAAAAAAAAAATTGATTCAGTTCTATGCATGGAGTGCCCCCTTTATTTTTTTTTTTATTTATTTTTATTCAAAATTCGAGTAACGGTTCACAGTATACATCTAATTTAATATATAAAACTTAAAGGTGAAATTTGGCATGCAGGTAGATGTTATGACGTAGGCATCCGCTAAGAAAGGATTTTAAAAAAGGAAGGGAGGGAGTGTAATAGGAAATTCTTAGACATTAAACGCGGGTCAAAACGCGGGGTACACCTAGTCATCCTACAAAGTTTCAACAACGAAGACCCAAGTTTCCAAAAAAAAAAATGTCTGTGACATACGGACGGACAGACAGACATGACGAATCTATAAGGGTTCTGTTTTTGCTATTAGGCTACGGAACCCTAAAAATGGATCTGATTTTGCCGTACATGCTATTAATACGCAAAATCAATTGAAAAGTTGGACCTAGCTATTATTAACGTCGATCTAATTTGCAAAAAAATTGTTGAAAAGTCTTCCTATTTGGAAGCTATTTTTAACATACCTATTCTACAACTGTGGGTAACAGTTGTAGAGTAGGTATGTTAAAAATAGCTTCCAAGTTATATATAGGTATGAGATTTTTAAATGAGAAATAAATAAATAAAAAAAAATATCATTTATACCGGTTTTCGCAAATAAACAAACTCTTTCTTTCCTTCTAAAATGGCCAACTCTGCTACATATACTTATTCTTTTTAAGTTAGATTTCCTCCTCTCTTTCTTTCTATATCAGCCAATACCTATATACCTTTCTTAAGTCACACCAAGTCTAGCACCAATCTATTCATAGTAATAGAGCGCAGCGCTGTGAAATAAAACGTCAAGTGGCTGCGGGGTTTGTTCGTATCTCGTAATTTATCGCGCCTCCCTCTTGGACGGTGAGGATTTATGGAGGCTGAGTTTGTTCATCATTATCAGATTGATGTACTCCTTGTAGTCTACTCATGCTAGGATATTTATGGGCGTGGTATAAAGAGGAGTGAAATAGTGTTGAACATTGATGTCTCTTGTGCTGATGCTTAGGGGAAGTAACTCGCTAAGACGATACTGGTGTGAAGTGACAGTGTGTATAAGTAGCCAGTGGCCCTTGGAAGGGGAAGGAAGGAGGAGAAAGGAGGGCAACTAACCTCTGTGCGGATTTCTATGGGCGTCGGTAGTTGTGGATTGTGGTCGTTTTCCCCCTTATACTTATAAAAATGGTTGCGATGGGACGTCAGTCTCATAGAAGATAAATCAGGTAAGTATCATCTAGAATCGACGTGAACACATAAAACAAGCTTGATAAACTGATAAAACACCATGATTTTTGGAAGTTTTATGTTAAAATAGTTACTTTTTATTCGTCATCGAATTACGATAGTCAGATGTACCTTGAATTACTTTCAAATCCAAAACATAGCTTAATTTACACAAAAACATATATTAACGCTAGTTAAGTACAAAATGAAGCGGGAAATAGTTGGGGGTAGGAATAAATGGCACGGGGTGGGAATAAACAGGGTGTGTTTGTACCGCTGTTCGGAATTGCACCGTATTTACTTTATATATGTGGGAACCTGGGCTTAATGTATGGTTTAGTACAGAGTAGTGCAGAAGTTTGTGTTATATTGATCGTGGCTTTAGGTGTAATGGATGAATATCCATCTCGAATGTTAGAGCTCAAAATTGTTGCTTATATACTACGTTAAAAGGAGAACATTTCGGGGTTGATGATAACCATACACTACCACATACACCGCGGCGTCAGAAGTGGGATACACATTTAATTCATTTTATTGCGTAAGTGGTATAAAATCAGTGGGGTCACCAAATTAGTAGCTACGCCGTATAGCTACGTATCGCCTCAACAATTATCTTGATAAAATTAAAACTGACTTGTATAAAATGTGTAGAATATGAACAAACGAATCCTTAATTGTTGTAGAACCCGTAAAACAAAAGTCCTCACGGTACTTAGCACGGGGCTAGGCTAACGTGGTGTGTAAAGTCCACAGACATTTATTATTAATTCAATCAATTGTATTTTAATAATAACGAAAATAAGAGGTAGTGCCAAGCTGCATTATGATTTGGGATTTATGAGTTAGTTTCTATCTAACATGATTCTGCCATAAAGTGACTGCTATGCTGTTGCGTTTCATGCGGCATGTAAGTCAGAAAGGTAAAGAAGGAAAGAATATAAAAGAGTGATCGTTTGCCTGCTTAAATTGTAAACAATCGAAATCGATTTAACTACTTAGACGAGACTATCCGTAATTATAAAGTTGGTATGTACCTCTGTTCTCGTGTTGATTCTTGGTAATTAACCATGCTTATAGATTCTTATATTATTTTTAATAAAATAATCTATGATAATTCATAGTCATGTATCAACAGGTCTTCCTTCAAAATTATGAATTGTTTAAGTTATAACTACACCAACATGAAAATGTACAATCTATGTTGAAATAAAGATACAGACACTAAAGGATCTCAGTCTGCCCGATAAATATCCCTTTGTAAAATTAAAAAGAATTCAGAATATAAATTCGAGATTCTAGAATTCGTTCTTAATTCGAATTTTAAAATGTAATTATGTCAAAACCGTTTCACGTAAGAGACCTAATTTGAAGGCTTCGACGTGTGGCGTGGGTGAATGAAACGTATATACCGAGGGCCCGCCAAACGCCCTTAAGTCACGTATGGCCTCGCAATGTTATTATCAAACACTTACGCACGCACGTATACATAACCTGTGTGTGCGAGCTACAGATGTAGTACGCAGAGCCCGGGCATCGCGGCCCACACGACCCCGACCGAAGGGACAAAGCGAAACGGGTTTGTCCCAAGGGAAATTCAATATTCGGGACTAAACCTTAACTCCCCTTAAGACACCCCGTCTGCCTCCCCAGAATGCTTATATGGCCACGACGTGTATCGATTTTCTTGCCAAATGGAAGATTGGTGTCGAACCGTTCTCTGCGGACGAATGAATGATGTATTGGAGTGGCGACTGAATATTTTACGTGGGGTTTTGTGCCTAGTCAGCGTCACTAAAATTGATTCAGCTAGCTGAGGGACCGAGCTTTGCCGTTATTCAGCCTCTTTGTGAAACTGGATTTAAATATTTCTACGTTCCAAAATATTGTAGAGTATGTTTGACCTTCCAAATTGTTACGAGGTATTTAGTGCATATTGAATTGTTACGGTTTAGAAAATGATAATTTTTTTTCAAATATTTTATTTGTTCTTTACTACAAAATACGAGTGTGTGTTTGTGAATATAGATTAGTAATGTTCATTGTTGATCTATATATAAATTTAATGAATAGTCGTAATGGATTATTTAACAAAGATAATGTGTAGGTTGTACAAATTTGGAATTCCAACGAGTCGCTGACTTGTTTTGTTTTCTTCTTCCTTTTATACTTCTTGTTACTTTGTAATATAAAATGTTATAATTATAATGTACGACGGGTTTAACGTATACGGACAAAAAGCAATTTAAAAATAATTGAGATAAAAATGGTTTGACAAAGTATTTATTTACTACATTTTCAAAATCGTAAATTCAATTACCTGATATTATTAGCCAAAGTCTCGATATTAATCGATTAACCTAACGCTTGTG
>LUGF01045089.1:63342-81511 GCA_001625245.1 Calycopis cecrops
ATAAACTGACATCTGTCAAATTCCATACATTTTATGTGTTTTTTAGTATGGAATTTGACAGATGTCAGTTTATTACAAGGTTATTACTTGGATAAAGTTATTCTATATTTATTAATAAAGGGGCTAATGAATAGTCGTAATTGTTTATTTAAAAAAGATAATGTGTAATTGTGTAGGTTGTACAAATTTAGAATTCCAACGAGTCATTGACTTGTTTTGTTTTCTATCTTTTGTACTTCTTGTTGCTTTGCAATATGAGATGTTATAATTATAATAATATATAATATAATATAATATACGGGTTTAACGTATACGGACAAAAAGCAATTTAAAAGTAATTGAGATAAAGAATGGTTTGACAAAGTCGTAATTATTTTCTACAGTTTTAAATTCGTAAATTCAATTAGGTACCTAATATTATTAGACCAAAGTCTCGATATTAATCGATTAACCTAAAGCTTGTGTCCGTCCAAGCCGTGTCTTCGATTCTAGAAACCTACTTGCCAAATCTATTCTCATGAATGTGATGGTCTGGTCTAGCTCACATATAATATGTTTTTTGTATGTGTGATCGACCTAGAGCCACTTGAATGAGCTTCATCACCATCATCATCGTCAACCTATTGCAGTCCACTGTTGGACATAGGCCTGTCCCATAGCACTAATGAAGGAGCTTCGCACAATCAAAAATGTTTTGTGCGCATATTTTTTTATGGTATAGGAGCGAAGTAAACGAGCAGCCGGAGCCATTTTCATGACTACCGACGCCCACAAACATCCGCATAGAGGCTATACAGATGCGCTGCCCTCCTTTCTCCTCCCAACTCCATGGGCCACCGGCTACTTACACACCGCACGAAACGCGATAGCACAGCTGTCACTTTACGCCGGTCTCGTGAAGGGAGAGGTACCTCCCCGGTCGTGCCGGCTCAATTCGACTGCATGCTTGCATGCAGTGTGGCACTACCTCTTACTATTTTTCGTTTCAAAGTGTAGGAGGGCAAACACGCAATTGTAGTTATTTAGCGACTACACACACCCATCAACTACTCAACCGCACGAAACGCGACGACACAACCTTCACTTTTAAGGCGGCATCTTGTGAGTGGTACCTTCCCGGTCGTGCCCGTACAATTCAGCTTCAACTTAGCATGTAACATAGTTCACATACATCCGAAAAGGCTTACAATATACGCGCCATTACCGCACACGACCTAGTAAATAATTCAAACAGCTCGCTAACGTGAAATCCACGCTTTATGCTCGTAACATGTCGTAAAGAGGAGCCGTAGCCTTATAACGTAATTATCATTTATGTTCGCTTTACTATCATACTTTGTTCTTTTATAGCGGAGATTTATTAGTGGCCAAAGCCATTTCTAAGATCTTACAACTAAAAAGAAAATAAAAGATCTTAAAAATGGCATTTCTCTTTGAGTCCAGGTTCTAGTGATTTTAGTAGTCGATTTTTGGTGACGCTTTTAAACATTGGCATAATCAGTCGTTAAACAAAAACCTTAGGCCCACTATAATTTGCACAACCCGGTGAAAATATCCTTTGGTCAATAGTCGATAATTCAGTTTTTTTATATGGATTATGGCAGTATACCTTGAAATGGCAGAATGTATTGAAACTTTCCATTTTTGTATTACTGTAGGTATTCTATTTGCCATATTCTGCCAAATAAAACTCTTTTATTCTTGCTTATACCCTCATCTCTAGAATCTTATTAGCTCATCGGTTATGTTCTTTTAATGTTTAGGAGCCAACTGTCGACGACAACTTGCTTATTTTTTGTTACTATAAAAGCAAATAAAACATTTAACTTTAGATAGATAGTTGTTTACACTACTGTCGATTTTGTGACGACGAAGCGACATTGGCAGGTTAAAGAAAGACCTTGCTCACCTTCGCGCTTTTAAAGTTTTAAAGTGCAATATCATAAAACTTATCTTCTTACTTTCACACACTTTTTCGCTACTCCTCAAAAAAGGGTTCAATATTTTTAAGGTTCATTTCACTTTCATCGTTCTAAACTTGCAGAAATATTAAAAATACTAATACTGGTAAAAAAAACTTAGTTTAAATTTTTTTGTACTTTTTTTAATTTTTAGTTTTGCTGTACCTACCTATTATATAAACTAATTAGGTATATACCTGTATCTAATTAGTACGTGTATTTGAGCTAGTGATGTCTGTTGATACTTTAAATGCAAAAATTATCACATAAAGTTTTCAAATATTGAATAAACTGCAAAAAAGAAAAATAAAAATAGATTTCATTTCTAAATATATTATTGGTTCTTTTACTAACAATATAGTTCCCAATTTAAGATATACATTATTAAAAATATACTCAGTAGTGGCTTGCATTTCCAGTTACGTCATCACATAATGTAAGAAATAACAACGAACAAACATAAAAACAACGTGATATACATTAAATATAACAAGCTTAGAATCGAGAGCAAACAGGTTGGAGCAGGTCGCACACACACATGCGAGGGATATTAGTATTAGTAGGATTCGGTCTTTCAAAGGCCCCGGAGATCGGGTGGCGTGTTTGGGGTAAGATTGAGCGTGGGGGTTGGGGGAGGATTCCAAGATGGCGGCCGGCCGGCCATAAGGGTAAAATAGGCTATATATATGTGCTTGGTCAGGCCGGGTCAGCATTGTTATTGATCCGCTATGCTGTTTGCTGTGTTGTGTTTAGATGGAACTTACTGTTTTGATCACTATTTATGTAATAGAATAATGGAAAGAGAATACGTATAACATTAACAATGTTAAGACTAATAATTTTTGAGGACTATAATTAACTAGAGATGGGTAAAGTATTGTACCTATGTTTTATTTTATAATACAAAGGTACAAACGTGCAGTCAAATTGAATTCATAACTACCGTCCCTTATGCACATCCAGATAATTACTAGACAGACGTCACCCTCCTCCTTTCCTCGCTTTCAAGGGACCGCCGGGAATTCCCAAACAGCACGAAGCGCGATAGCGTAGCTAATTTCCGGCGGTACAATGTGGTCCTATCTAGTTCACATGTCGGTGTGACGAAACGGTTGAGAGGTACCTCTACCAAAACTACCAGTTCTTGTTCGATTCAGAATCAAAACTGGTGACAGGGCACTCAATAAATTGCTCTACATAAACTTTACCTTTGACGACTAGTAGACAATATTTATAAAGCGCTGGTTTCAGCTCAACGAGCAATGATATTATAGACTTAGATAAGATTTATCTAGACTTCATTAGAACTTGCAATATGATAATCAGGCCTAACATTACTAGTAAGCTAACACATATATCCTACTAATGTTATAAATGCTAAAGTTTGCAAGTTTCTTTGCTTGTTACTCCTTCACGCAAAAACTGCTGAACTGATTTTCATGAAATTTAGCACACACATAGAGAGTAATTGGATTAACACATACGATAGTTTCCCGAAAAAATGTTCCTCCATGCCATGGGTTGATTTTAAATTTCCCACTAGACCGAATTACGCGGGTGAAGCCGCGGAGCGCAGCTAGTTTAAGTAAACTTCTGAGTTACCTGAAACTGTAGACATCGTTAAAAACTATATTTATAATTATTGAACGGATTGCAGGGTTTCACAGTTTGTTGTAGAGTTTGTAGAGTTCCATAGTTCAATAGAACTCTCGATAAATATGATCGTCTACACATATTTAAGTATACCAACTTCCGAGTTCTAACCCGCTCTAGAAACGGATTTTAGAGCTCTATAGTTCGTAGATATATTAATATCGATTATTTTATGACGATTTAATTACACTACAATGCTACATTATTTTAATTACAGCTGTAATCTTTCGTGCGGTATGTAGTCCATGAAGGGGGAGGAGGAAGAAGAGCAACGCATCTCTATAAATATGTGGATGTATATGGTTGTCGGTAGTCATGAAAATGTCTTCGACTGCTCCTTTGACACCATATACCACAAAACAAAACTTAAACGAGAGTAAGGTGAAGTACCAAGCGTGTAACCTACCAATTAGTTATTATGAAATAGCTAACACAAACATTTAGATCATAAAGAATGGCGAGTGAAAGTCAAAGTCATAAAAAAGTTTTACATTTTGTTAACGGGAAAGTATACCCGTCATGCAGAATGGATCCCGGGCGAGCGTAGGGTTACCAGGTGGAGAAGACAAAAGTCCCAAAATCAGGCTGCATTTATTGGAAAATCAATGTTGCTAATTTTCACTGAAGTGTTTTCGACAATTTCCAAAAAGTGTTAGTTGTAAATTGGTTTTTGGTAAAGGAGTGATTCTATGTTTCACTGGTTGTATGTTTTTATATATACAACTGAAAATAATGATTTTTAAAAATCTTTTGTTAAAAAATATTTGACATTCTAAAAATCCTGTGATTTCAGCCGCAATCATCAGAAGTGTATGAAAATCCTGAATTTATGTAAAATTTTTAAGTAGGTATAAATGAACAAAGTTGAAAACTTTTTTATCGCTCGAAAAGTATCCACATGATCATACTTGTGTTGCCCTTCTAAACCCAATCTTCATCAATGGGCCAGCGGAAACTCGTAAACCGCACGAAATGGGTGAGTGAGATGGACCGACTCGGTAGTGCTCATGCAGCAATGGCCTCTAAACAAATAAATTCCGAACCATGGTAACCCTAGAAGGTACATAAAAATACAGAGTCCGGCGGGAAGGGTTCTAGGTGTCATAAATTATGCCCTCTCAGGGAGGGGGGTCCCTCCCGCGGTTTTAGAGTTTATCGTCCCTCCGTATGAGCCCTCCGTAGGGCGAAGGGTAAATTACCCGACGGTTACTCAGCGAAACGTGAGGGAAAATCTCCCTAGTGGACACCGCGTTGCTAGGATACCGGGCCGGGATATGGCGGACAGTAATGAGGGTCGATTTAATTTGTTGCGAATCCGGAATATTATATTAAGGCGAGATCTATACTCGATGAGGCCGAGTAAGCTGATTTAACGGATCTTATACAACAAAGAAAGGAATAATTAGTACCTTTCTTACAGTTTAGGGGGACAAAGGTGCAGTGTCTATGACAATCAACGCATGACGCTCAAACGTCGGCATGGGTGTTATCAAAATACGTTGCCCTCCTTCCACATCCACGGGCCACCTGAAACACACATCGCACGAAACTGTTACACGGTATTCTGTGAGCGTAGGGAACCTACCCGGTCGTGTGAGTTCAATTCAACTGCAATGTAGCATGACACTACCTCTTACAAACTCAGACGAAATGGACATAGCTACTAACCAGATTGTAATACTCTGTGACTTCTGTAAGTATTTACACATAAAAAAAAATAAGTTTCTTCCTCGAACAGCCTAATCTATAGCTTAGAATTATTAGATTAACGAAAAATTTAAAATTACCCTAAGTAGGCCGTAGCAATAACTATTTATTTACTAAAATAAGTACGTTTTTATAGACAGAAAAGTTTACCTAGGTAAATTTCACTAGAGATTTAAAATCCCAAATCTTCAAATTTAAATTTTCTAAATACCATATTTTGACTTTGGAAATAGCTTGTAGTTATTTTTAGACTTAGTAAGCGTTGGGACGCTGCCTAAGCTATCGCTGCTAGATATAGCTTTCATTTGAACTTTAATTAAAAGTTTTAAAATTGTATTTATATCTCTTATAAGATCTCATTTTAACTTAATGTTAATTATCCAATAACCTGTTCTTATATTAATTCTAAATGCATTGAATTAATATGTTTTTTTAATTTCTATTAATTTTATATAATGGGATTTGTATTAATATTATATTCTATTCATAGCTATTACTTTAAAATGCACGTTAATATTCGAGTATTTTAAAACCTTTTCTTAGCTTAAATACTAGTTTTTGCTCAATGTTTGAGCAATGTTTAATACTTAGGTAGGTACCTATACCTAGGTAGGTAGGACTCTATTTTCATAACTAGATTTTTTGCAATACATCTGTGAAAACAGTATGAAGTTTATAATGAACAAATAATTAATTAAGGAAACATACCATTTATTTTTTAATATCAGCTGTGTATATATATATAGTATGTGACAAAGATTATTTTAATTATTAGATTTATGTTAGATAAATTGAATTACTACAGCCTTCAAATAAACAACAATAATCTTGATACTTTATATTACATTTTCCTTTAAAAGTTAGTAAAGTATCAAGTTTCCCGGAGTTTCACTGCGCTTTCCATACGCGCGGTCAAGCGAATTCTTACCATAGCGTGCGGAAGTCATAGAACTGACAGCGGAAAAATATGGCGTTACAAGAATTCCACAGAGGCAATGTTTCTTTTGGTAGGTACATATTTGTTATAAAAAATAACAACAACTGTACGTACAACTAGTTATTGCTCGTGGATTTGCTCGCCAAATTCGTTTTGTAAGAAAGAGTTGTGACTCTTACAACTTGACGTACAGTTGCACGCACAAATATTCACATCTTTAAGATAAATGGATAAATTAAGTGCGAAATTGGTAATATGAGATGACTAAAAGTATATTTATCTTTCAAAGGTCGGCAACGCATCTGTTAGGCCTCTCTGGTATTATGGATGTTTGTGGGCGTTGGTGATCACTTTACATCAGGTAACCCAACTGCTCGTTTTTGCCTCCTATGATTTAAATAAAACAGTATTATAAATTTCGGTAGGTACGATTTTTTTATGATTTAGTTTTCAAAGTCTCAAATTCTTCTGATTAGCACATCTCAATTTTATAGGAGACCGGAACATTTTACAAAGACAATTGAAGATTAAGAAGAACGAATGTAAATTTGACTCTTGGACTTTTTGTCAAATAGGTAATATTTTTAGACCCAGCACTAGCTAGCAGCTATCCCTGACTCTGCATGGTTAAATGGAGGTTCGAGATATTTACAATATGTAGAGTTAGTTGCAACATGTAGAGAACGTTAATATATAGTCCGTTGTTACACAAAAATCTTCGGAAAAGTAACAAAATTCAACATTGTTTTTTGCCCAAGATATCTAAAAATCTAACAACATTTCGATAATCATATCATTGGTTAATAAATAAAATAGAAATAGACAAACTCGCGGTCAACTAGTTATATAAACGAAAGTTTATTGAAACAAAAGAAGCTAAATTGGACACTTACAAGGCATCGCTTAGTCTGTGGCAGTTGACAATGTAGGAGGCGTGCGGTCTGCGGGGCGCGGGCGGCAGGGTGGGGGTAGTGACACAGGCTACCGGTCACCACCGCTCGTATTGATTTGTTGTATCGCTCGTCCTGCAAACACCGTCCCTTTCACACCAACTAGATAATGTACGCCCGTCCCACTCTCACGTGTGCCTCGTTTCACATACGGCCCGTATATGGTGATATGGGTGTGTGGGTGTGTGCATGTGTGCGTCGGGGTCCGAATATTATGTACCCACGCAGTTTTCGTCACGGCTTTCCAACTAGAGACAGGTGAGATGTTTGATATGCGAGGTCGACGCTTGACTCCTTTGTAACCTTTCGTTTTATGAAGCCTTTGTTTGAGATTGTGTGTTCTGGGGCAGATATGAATGTCGAATACGGATAACTCTAAGCCTAGCTCTGTAGTCTATGTATTTGCTGGTTATTTTAATGTGATTGGATAGATACTTCACGTTGGTGTTTATTATAAAAGAGAAAGAGAACCAGTTCGATAATAAGATGATGATAATAATGACTACGATGTAATCCTAAGAATATTAGGACATAAATTTGGGTCTTCATCAAATAAAACAATAGTTAGTTTTACTTTTAGAAATATTATAGGTTAATAATATATATTAGTCTTAGATGGGTGACCTATAATACCTAATAAAGATAATAATACCAAAATAATTTTATAATGGCAGTATATGTTTGAATTCGTACTTAGTACGCCTTCAGTCATTTCTTGAGTACCTACAAACAAATTATTCTCCATCATTCCAATGTTTTATCTCTCGCTTTACTAACTCACGGAAGTTTGTATATAGAGTTTTAAAAATAAAGGGATTGCATCCATGGAGCTAAGGTGTCAAAACTGTTTTTTATTCGCACTTTTCCAAACTTCTACCATCCAAACTTCAAAATCTGATATTCACAATTGATTTAGTATAAATTTGATTTAGAGAATATAATTATACTTTAATTTATTAAATTTGTTAACCCAAAGAGAATGAAATGCAATCACATACGTAAGAAATATATTAGAAGGGTCGATTCGACCACAGTTTTCAAACGAGTAAGTAATGTATCATCTGTTTAAGTTCATATTATTTATAAAATAGAAGAAATGTATCTTTATTACTTGGCCACATATTAAAAAACTATATATTTAGACTTTTTCATTCAAGTGACGATTTTTCAAGCAACAAAAGTAAAAGAAAATCAAGGTCTCATAAGAAAATAGTACAAAATATAACGTATTCTGATATTGAACGTAGTAACGCATCTCATATCTCCAAGATGTACACTTTGTTTATCGTCAAAGTAATCTAAAGCCTCCGGGACACGGGAACCCCAACATTTTTTACATAACTAGTGTCAAAGTAAACACAGAGAGGGAAAGTTTACTCATTTTTCATTCGGAGGGCGCCATCTAGAGGGCTTCGTTCGAATTTCCGACGAAACAAGATTTGGATTCCATTTCAAACTTTAATCTTATAGATTTGCTAACCTCTCGCTCTTTGACGAGCTGTTTGTGTTAGTTACAGTTTGTTTATCTACTAACATACAAGGATAGATGAGTGAAAGTAGGAAAAGAAGTAAACCACTTCTTTCCCACTTTCTATTATTAATTTCCTAATAGATTTAAACTTCATTTGGTTTTCCAAAGAAATAATGCTATTTATATTTCATAAACAATCAAATACTTTAATAGAATACCAGATTGTTAAATCTATTTCAGTGCCAAATATGGCCCAAACTACAGACCTGCGTTTATTTGTATCTTGTTCATGTAGGATATGTACATAAAAATGGAGTAGGTACCTAGATAGGTTTTTGAAACAATTTCGATCTGAGTATAAACCAAGCTTTAATCTAGATCCTACTAAAATTAAGATACACCCTAAGAAGTAACGACTCAAGTAACCCTTACTTAACCTTTAAATAAGACACGCGTTCATAAAAAGAGAAATTAATAACGAAATTTCCACAAAATTCACCCCTCACAATGGGAACCGGTACGTCCAAGCTGCGAAAACATTAAGAACGCACGTATATAATGTAACTAACATGGGGTCACTCGGCCAATCAGCCCCATTGAATGACCAGACGACCCAAACGCACGCCGGTCACCGAATAATGAAATTTAAAAAAGGAACGTACAGGCCCACCAATAAACAAACTGTATATCATTCGCTATACAAATATTAGTGAATGGGTGACCTGGGCCCACGCGACTATTTGATGGTTAAATATTTTCAGTGGGCAACACTGACCGCGGTTTGTGATTTATGATCGACGAATTATAGAAAAATGTGTCTTGCAATTGAATAATGTTCATTGCTTTTGTGTCGGTGTTGTTAACATTTTTGTTAATAGTATTCTTGAATAAAGTTTTATTTATTGAAATAATGTGTATGATTTAAGTATACATTTCATTTAATATTTGAATTAAAATAGTATACAATTAAACAGTGTGTTGGTATTATAAGATTTTTTAAAGAGTTCTTAGAGGCGCTATTTTCTATATTTCTTGATTTAAAATCTTGCTTTCTACACTCTCAGTACCTACTCGTAGAACTTGTTTTAAATAAAATGGGTAGATTTAAGGTCCATATATAGGACATACATTTAACTACAAAAAAGTTGTAGGTGTGCCCTTTGAAACCGGTTGACCTCACAAAAAATATATTGTAATAGGTACTAAATTGAAATGTAAAAATGGACTTTAAAGTAGGCATATTTTTATTTCTTATTATTTAATAATGTTTACGTTTTTCTGAAGATTAACAGATGGTAGACAAAGTTTCATAGATGTAGGCAAGTTACCTACAATTTTAGGTACCTACCTACCTACATTTAGAAGCCTTGATATGTAACCTTCAAGCATTGATCTAAATTCTGAAATTATCTTTATTATATGTATTTTTTTCTATAGTATGAGAGGGTGGTGGTGGTTATAGAAACCCATGAAGATCCACTTGCCTACCATCCACCCTCCCCTCAATGAATCACCGTCATACACCGCACGAACCCCGATAACGTATATCTTTAACTGTAGATAAAGTGGCAATGTCTAATATAATTCTTGAGGCCCGCTGCGTTTGTCAGGACTAGATTTCAACCAGTGTTTTTTTTAATAGGCAACGAGCAGTCGGAGCCGTTTTCATGATTTTTACGACCATAGACATCCACACAAAGACCATACAGATATGTTGCCCTCTTTCCTTTTCCATCCTCCATGGTAGACGTACTTGTTGTATTTCAAAAATTAATATTCATATTTTTATTTTGAAGAAAACCTCTTTCATTTTCATATGTAGAGACTTCGTCGACAGCGCCTGCCCGACTTGGATGCAATGCAATAATAGCTCCCTATTTGTATACAAAATTGTGTATTAAAATTCTCAGATTTAAATTCTATTAGTGGGTATTAAAATATAACTTTCCCAAAGATGGCGATCAATTTTTTTACTGGCAATAAAAATAACGAGGCCGCCATTTAGTCTTCATTAAGTGTTGCCACCCTAATTGTAACGATTCATAATAATAAAACGACTTGTAATTAGGTGGGGTGAAAAAGAGCGGGAAAATTGTATTTTCATAACACGACTTTTACTGTGTTCTCTTCCCTCCCCCGTAATTGTATTAATTGTTGTTTGATGCGTTTTTCGTTTATCCATTTGAACGACTGTGGGTTTATCATATTTATCAGTTTGTAACGTTTTAAATACGGATACTGTGAGTTTATAGCAAAGAATATTGACAATACATGGAAATATAGTTATATTTCTAGTAATGTTTCTTGTTTTATTATTTATTCAAGGTTTAAAAAGACTGTTGTAGTAGATATTTTGCTATACAACATATTTAGCTACGTTAAGTTAATAATACTACGTAGACTATTGTTATGCGAGATGCGTCAAGTTAAACAAAAAAGTAGATATTAAAAGTTAATAGGTACCTATCTCCTTATTTCTCTAATCTACCTATACAGGCTTACTAAAGTCAAATGCCTCAATAAAATAATATCTGATACAACTTAATTATAATTTTTCCATCATAATTCTTTGCATTGGTATACCTACTTATCTAAATGAGAGATCACTTTGACCTTTAGTAAACAAGACAAGTCCCGCATATAAGCTAATAAAAAAAACCATTTACGTCACACAAACATACATTATTATCTATTTCTAATTCGCAAACTATTCTCAAATGTCAAACTGGAAGGCATAATACAATTTATGACGCAAGGGACAGCATTTGAATTCAAACGTGGAACATAAATTTTGAATATTGCCTATATTGAAACGGCTTGGATTCTAAAATTAAATTTTGCATGCAGAATGCCGTCGCCGAGGGGACGTCGTTTTATTTGGTAGGCGTATATAATTTTATTGCGGGGACCAATGGTTTGCGAAACATGTCAGGCATTCCTTTTTCAAATTATCTGTTTTTCTTTTTGTTTCATAAAAAATATTTGTATTAGGTACTGTATTTCAAAAGGTTACTAAGAAATCTAACTAATCACAAATTTACAAAATACTTAATTGACTTTGAAATAAGAAAAGGCTAACAGATATTTTTATGTTCGTTTTCTGTCCATAATAATATAATACACACTTTAGTTTTGTATTATTCGCATTTTATAACCTAACCATAACCACATTATATAGATTTTAAGAAGAAAACTCATAAATGACCTTAAATATGAATACATTAATATTATGTCCCTTCAGAGTGCTCGAGAGAAATCTTGAAACGCTTCACCTCCATTACCCTTCCCCCCAAGCATCCCTATACCCTCCGGTTACCGTACAATAACTCTCCCCTCACATGGTCATAACGTCGCCCGATAAGGGTCTCGGAGGCCCGGAGTAAATCACCCTGTATCTTGTAGGGCGCCACCCCCGCTTCCGGCTATATACAGTATATAATGCACTTGGACACTGGCTGTTGGCGAATATACAAATATCAAGTTTTTATGTGTTTGTTGGCAACATTGCTTTAATGTTTTGTACGTTTCCGAATATAGAATAAAAACTTTTTGAATGAGTTTGATTTTATGAGATTCGAATTTCGAATGTTTTTGATACACATTTATAATTGGAATTTTGTTTTGTTTTTTCTTTTTTTTAGGCTGTAAGCTAGCTTTGTGAAATTAGTTTATAATTTTAAAACTAACTGTAGTTTTTTCTGATAGGTTAGTTTTTTTCGGCTTACATTGTAAACCCCTATAGGTCTACGTAATGAAGCTTGACTTAAGTGAACCTAAGTATTCAATCCCTTAGGTTCGCCTAGAGCAAGCTAGGCTCAAGTGAGAAGCAAATGAGTGCAGAGGGAACCCCTGCTACGACGATGAGAGCCGGCAAACTCTGAGTGAGCACGAGCTCTCTTAAGTTTCTACCTTCTGGCCTCGGGGCCTAGAGATGATTACAAACTCGTTGCCTTAGATATTGAGTGACGAGGTCCATATTGAGAGTAAAAAATGATTAAATATATCAACAACATTTGTACATGATAGACTATTGACATTATGTGTATTTTACCAACGTTTCTGGTAGGTATATTGCTTAACATTATACTGACAAACTCTTAATATACCTACTTTGGTCTCTTAAATTATTAAAACTAACTTGCCTAAATGATCATACTAAAACACCTTTTTGATTTAATGGCTTAAATAAAAATATAGTACAATTAAATTAACGAATTAGAATACGTTAACGTTAACGTTTTAGTATAATACGTATTATAATACGTTAATTTAATTGTCCCTGTTATAATCCCTGTTTTCTTTTAGAGAGTTAAGAATTTTGATATAAGACGAGCAAGAACAAACTTCGGGTATTTGTAAGGAAACTTTGGTAGACATTGCCTGTTACAAAATAATCGATAATTTGGGAAAGCAAACTGTGTATATTAACAGCAATATTATCTGTGGTTTGATTTAAGGAACCAAAATAATTCGATTGAATACAATTATATATATAGGTACTAAAAACGAATGATCCCACCCTTTAAGTGTAAAAGTAATATAAGTCTATAAGTGTAAAAGTAATATATATCTATAGATGAATCGAATCCATTAGTGTCCGAACGAGGATCGCATCTGACGGGCCCCTCTACCTTAGGCGGTTTCCCTCGAGTGCTGACTCTAATGTTTTCTTTTTTTATTCCATCACTCTGCCCTAATCTTTGAGGGGGTGGAATCGATTTTCCATAAACCCGCTATAAAACTATGTTTGATCGGCGGTCCACCATTTTGTAGACGATTTTGTTTCTTATAAATTTCTTTATAATATTTTTATGCTCATTGCTCATTCTATTTAATTCTTAAAGAAATGTAGGTAATTATTTTATCAAAAAAATCATGAAAAGACAACGAATTCTAAAAAGTGGCCGCACATTTTAAAAAACTGATCTACAACTTAGAGGATAGGTAGTTAATGGCTATTTTGCTATTTTGCCATACTTCTTCTACAATATGTATAACAAAAATGTAATGTCAACAAAATGAAATTTTTAATCAAGGGATAGATTTTACGCGAGTAAAAGTGAGGAGCATAGTTATTATAAAGTAATAATAAAATCTGAAAAGCAATACAATGTCAAATTGACAATGTCATTGTCATTGTCAATATCAAAAAACTTTCTTTTTCATGATGCTTGTGCTTATTTATCTACAAGCTTTTATTTACTCTTTGAAATCATTATATTACTAGACAGATATTTAAAGTTACCTATTATCTATAGAATATATTATATTTATGCTTATATAAGCATAAACATAATATATTCTATAGATAATGCTTTCTAAGGACTATTATAATTAACGACATATTTTGCAGGTAATAATAGTATCAAAAGTAATATTATCAACTATAGAAGTTGATATTACCTACTTTTAACATCATTATTTGCTTTACGTCTTCGCGTATAGAACGTAGAGTAAAATAAATTAACTTTAATTAATTTTTTATATACAGATACATTCTTTTTAAATAAGTAAGTTAGTGAAGTAGTGGCACACTGCGTGCAGTTGCATGCAGTCAAATTGGGCCGGCACGACCGGGGAGGTACCTCTCGCTTACACGAGACCGGCGTGAAGTGACAGCTGTGTGTATACCATAAAAAATATAATTCATCCTAGAATTCGTATATAAGAATAATAATGGTTACTTAGACAAACTTATAGTAGTTGAGCAAAAAATTACGTTTGCCCTATAGCAAACGTTAAATTTTTGCTTGTCTACATAAGCAGTCAGAAAAGCTTGAGATAAAAATTACTTTACTACGTAAATAATCATTAATATTATCAACAGCTTTTTCTGTACAATGCCAAATTACCTATTGATGGAAAACCAAGTCTGGGTTTCATCAATACTTAGCCTTCTACTTTTATAATTCAACTTATATTGTGCACATCAAAAAAACTTTAAGATAAATAGGAGTTTGCGCGGCTTCGTCTCAAAATGGGGTGGATTTATGTTAACAGGAAGTGGCCCGGCGAAATGGCGTCCTGAGCCGCCAGATACGAGTACGATATATTATGTAAATATCTCGCGCCGCTATTGATCGGTTATTAGTTTTCCCCCAATTCGCTTTTAGCGCTAGATAGCGTTATGGTTGAGATAAGCGAATTGGTTTTGTATAGATTTTAAAGCCGTGTATAAATTTTTATGATCTAGATGGTGTAGGCACTATTTTGAATGGATTATAAGAAGCAAAGTCTGTTTGGTGGATATTCTTGTATCTTTTTACAATAAACATACTAAATTTGCCATTTTAAAAACATCTACCTTTAAACTTTGTGCCAGCATTTTAGATACTAAATTTATTATGTATATTTTTAGTGTGCATAAATGATTAAATAAATAAATAAATTATTATTTGGCAACGCATCTATTTAATGTCTATAAAAATAGTTCACGCACCAGAGTAAGAAATACGCTATAGAAATACTAAGCTTTGAATGCAGTTTTGTCTCTGTCAGGTTGTGGTGCGATAACGTTCTTCGAGAGCTCCTGTTCCTAACAGTGCGGCTCACTAAAGTACAGTCACACAGGAATTGTAAAAAAAGGCTTCTTATTACCAGACTGCGTTTTATCATCATCATCATTAGCATCCATCGACTGCCAGACATCTTTTGGCTGCTAATCTTAATATATATATTTCCTGAGTGCGTGTGTATGTCACTGAACTCCTCCTAAACGATTGGACCGATTTTGAAATTTTTGTGTGTGTTCAAAGGGATTTGAGAATGGTTTAGATTCACGAATCAGACCAGCAGATGGTGCTGCAGTGACGAGAGTGAAACCACGGGGCGTCCTTCTCCTCCTCTTTGCCTACCCCGGTATGGCACTAGAGTTAAGGTTTAATGTAATATTGTTGTTCTTGTATTTAGATACCCATACTGACTAGAGCTCGCAATTTAGGCACAGATTCGACATGATTTGGGTATTAAATTAAAGGTTTTATTTGGATTTTATCGAATCATATAATAAAACTTTGAAAAACTTCATTTTGTCTGTGTCTTGTGCGGCTTTCATGCAAAAATTTTTGGATGGATTTTGATGAAACTATTTTTGTTCTATAAGGTATTAGTCCGCCGTAACATATAGGATATAATTTATCCCTATATATAATGCTGCAGTCGGTATCTCGACTTGCAATACACTATTGTAGGACAAAATAACGGGTTGAAAATTCGGCCACATAACATTACACGTTACCATGACAACGTATTTTCCAATGATGTCAAGACGGCGCGGCGTCTGTTGCGTCCACTAGTTCTAAATATAGTGTAATAAATGGAGTAATCATAACAAATTAATATAAGTACTCACGTTAATTTTATTAGATTTTCTTTTCTATTCTATTCTATTCTCTTCGTGTGTTATTAAGAAGGTATATTTACTCTGCTTTCTTTTGGAGGAAAATAATATGTCCATCTTCCTAGAACCATTGTTTTCGTAAAACTCCATAGCTATTTAAGGCTCTCATCATGGAAAATATATAGAGAGCAAAATAGTGTAAGAAGCATCGGCAACGAGCGTAACGAGTTACCGCGCTTACAGCGCTTAAGTCTTGCGCATCTTCATCTCTTTACTTTCGATTTATTGTTAACGCGTCTGCGCACGTGTTGCGGAGCTGTCACAGTATTTCACAACCAAGTCAAGTGGAACAGAAGCTCTTGCATCCATTTGGCAGCATCCATCGTCACGCCAGCCCATTCTGAAGCAGTGATACTCTATACAATTAGGAGACCTAGAAGACCCTTAATAATATATAGGGTTAACATTCTCTTGCCTCGTTATTATTTAGTGATGATACTCTATACAACTTGTAGACCCAGAAGACCCTTGTGAATATATAGGGTTAATAGTCTTTTTCTTTGTTCTTATTGATCGTCCTTTTCTCAGGCATTGATCTCATTTCTTCTTTGTTTCTTCAGACAGGTATAAGAAGACATCACATCTATTATAAATAAAATATTTTTGTGTATAATCTTGTTAATCTGTGCGCTTTCTGACAATGCACTTGACCACATAGACCAAGAGGCCACTTGACTTATTCTTCATGACATCTTTTGGGACATTCTCAATTTCTTCTCACAATTTTTCTATCACATTTATCACTATTTCTTTTCTCCTCACTTTTCACTTCCTTGTAAAACACCTATTCAAATGAAGCTTCGGTAACACACTAATATCGAAGTCAATAAACGCAACAGCTTGTAGCGAGGCTGAACAAAAGTTAACCCTTCACTACTTCGGCGTACGCGCATGGAAATTAGATCAGTAGGTAGCGACTAGGGGACGCCGCTTCTCAAACTTTTAGGCCCGTTAAAAATAGACTAGGCCACCACTGATTTAATTTAAAAAAATTACAAAAATGTCTAACAAAATATTTTACTACCGCTATTTTTTACCTATTAGGTGAATTGTAACAAATTACAAATAAAATGTAAAATAGTAAAATTATATATGTACCTATGTTATAATTATATCGGAATTTTAAATCGTGTTTCAAATTCATCGCGAATTGTGAGTAAGGTAAAAAAATTAGCCATAATGATCTCTTGACATTTTTAAAACTAAACTACGTACCTACCTACGTAAAATTATAATTGATGGCAGAGCGTCTATTAATTCTCAGAAGTCACTATTAGATTAACTCCTCTGCTCATTGGACCTCAATAACGAACTACGAAAACGGTTTGAGAACCAGTTGAAAGATCGTATATCGCGATTGTGTGTTTTTTGGGAGCGCTCATTAATTTGGAGTTGTAAGTTCAGACAATGTAACCCTTCCGGCGCGGCCGCGATGCCTATTGTGCCATCATCACTGCATTTGTGTTTCCGGCCTCTTCTTTTTATTATGTAGATTAGACTTTATCTGCCTGGATTTGGATGGAATTCGCATAATCCTTTGATTCATAAACATTGTTGCATGATCGATATTGTTACGTATTGAATATACTAACGCCTGCGACTTTGTCCGTGTGTTTATATTAAATAAGGATAATTTTCTAAATAATTATTTTTAGTTATGGTATAAGTGAAAAATAAGTAAATAATAAAAAAAAATCTCGCTACAATACATTTTTATACTTTACTAGTGATAGACTGTAGATCGAAATTCAATCTCAGTGAAACTTTTTTGCATTCCAAACTGATTATGACATATCATGTCATTGTAGCTGCGGTAATCAATTTGTGTATTAAATGAATTGAAGCATTGTGTCCACGAAGCGGTGTTGGCTTCGTTTTATTTAAATAAAATAATACAATGTCGTGCATTTTATTTTAAAGTAAGTGCATAATGAGCTTCTTTACTTTTACACGATAATTGTACTAAATTTTATACTCCTACCTTTTTTTTTTTATGGTATAGGGGGGCAAACGAGCAGTTGTAGCCATTTTCATGACTACCGACGCCCATAGACATCGGCATATATACTATACAGATGCGCTGCCCCCCTT
>LUGF01045089.1:82087-94906 GCA_001625245.1 Calycopis cecrops
CTTTCTCCTCCCACCTCCATGGGCCACCGGCTATTTACATACCGCACGAAACGCGACAGCACAGCTGTCACTTCACGCCGGTCTCGTGTAAGCGAGAGGTACCTCCCCGGTCGTGCCTACGCGCATTTTTCATAAAAAGGGGTCCAAAGTTTATTCTTCACGCATTAATATATTGATAAATGAAATAAAGTTTGATGTTAGTATTTTATATATTGTACGAGTCTGGTGCCAAAACTATATAGGTACTAATTATTTGTTTTATTTATACAAATAATTAAATTGTTGGCTTTATGCGACTTCTAGGAGTAATATTACTCCCTTCAGATAAGGTTTCAGATACTTGTTTGAGACTTTTGCGTTTGTTACACATATTGTAATTACTTTACGGGATTTTAACATGATTAATTTTAGCCAACAGTCGGCTCGGGACCACGGCTGGTGTAACCCAGTCGAAACGTCGAGCAAAAGTATATGTTTTTGGCCTTTATTGTCTTGTCGTGTTAAAACCCGTAAAGTAATTACAATAAGGTTTCAGATATTAACCAAAACGAAGAAAATGTAGGCATTATCAACCTATCATAAATTATATATTTTTAATGCAGGTAACAACCTTAGATGTATCAGTACCATATATAGTCTTTATTAGTACGGTGATATTCAAGAACATCGGCTGATTTTAAGGTAAAATGAATGTTGTACCTTCAATATATTGTGCAATGACAGGTAAAGTATTTCCGAGCATTGTATGATACGATCACGTGAGAGTGAACTATTCTCCTTGTCACTGTTTATGGATACGTACTTAACTATATAACTAAGCATGTTGCAATATACATAAAAATATTATTCAAATATTTTGTGCGGCGACGTATGCGGGTGTTTTGATTTTTTTCAATTAAAATTTATTTCCTAACCCTCACACACTAACTGCCAATTGACATGACCGATCATGCGTAACGCGATATCAATGCAAAAACACCAGTCAAATAAATCTAACGAGCACTCTTACATCTGCATGTCACTGGAATAAATCAAATCACCATTGAATGCATCCGTAAAATATTTTTGAACTATTTTGAATGTACCTTGTGACATAAAAACTGTCCCCAGCCAAGTTAACCCGTTCACTGACACGTATTAAAAAAAGTTACACCCATATTTTGCGCTTCCCGATACCCAATAATAGGGTCTATTTATGCAGTCTCGATAAATGAAGAGTTTTTTTTACTGTTATAAATCAAAATGTATTATTTATCTTTGGATATTCAGAATCTGCATCCTATTGTTACACGGCTTGTGGTGTGTCAAGGGTGTAATGTTTTTGTTGAATAAAATCCGTTGGTATTATAAAACATTATTATTACTTTATGCCAGCTACTGTGAGAAAATTTAAAAGCAAATACTTTATACACATTGTTTCAAAAACTGCTATTAAATTATTACATGCTACATTGTAATATTATTGAAATTCATTCTATATTGTAAGGTGTATAAGTAGCCGGTGGCCCACGTAGGAGAGATGGCAACGCATCTGTATAGACACTGTGCGATGTCTGATGTGTGTGATGTCTATAGGCGTCGGTAGTCATGAAAATGGCTCCCACTGCTCGTTTGCCCCTTAAACTATAAAAAAAAATGCATAGTTAATCTATATTAAAATTATCATTACTATTATCAAAACATGTAATTTGGTTGGCAAAAAAATATACGCACAAAACTACATAATTTAAAAAAGATTTTATCTAGAATTCAAGTGCGCGCCTATCAGCCATGTTGAATATTTTAGGAGAGGGTTTGGAATGGGGCAGCAATTATTTGATTAAAGTCAAGAGGTCACATACCGAGATAGTGAGAGGATTGCATTGTTGTTCCCGCACCTTGGCCGGGATCTGGGGTCTCATAAGTATTTTATTGTTTGAAATGCATGATTTACACCTACGGCGTTAGAGGGTTGTGCATACATAAATTAATATTGATTTTAAAAATAAAATTCTTTTGAAAGAAATTTCTATATAATCGAATAAGTTTTAACCCTTTTACGATTACTGGTAATGATACTTGACTTGATCGTCATCACCATCATCATCATCAGCCTATTGCAGTCCACTGTTAGACATAGGCCTCTCCCATATATTTGGCTTAATTACCATAGGATCTATTCATAATATTTGACTTAATCAATTAACTAAGATGAGCTTTTTTAATCAAATAATAAAATGTTACTTTCATAGAAGCAAGGTATGATTGTTTTTGGATGTTAAATCTTTATTAAGAAAGTTGATAAATTACTGTAAATTAAAAAAAATAATTTTTATGTAATAATGATAAAATTATCAGTCATTTTTGTTTCAATTACTTTGGGGTAGAGGTGACTCAACTAATATTTTTTATTTCTATTATAAATACAGTACAGTAAAAAATATAACGGTAGTATAATAATATTGAATAAATACAGAATGCCTATCAAATATAAAATACAGTAACGGCTGACAAAATGCATATTATTAAATGTAACAATAAACACATATTGCGTCACACATTGCAAAGGTGACAGGAACAGAAAAAAAAACGTCACCCAAAGCGACCGTAGCCTCTAATCCGCTCTATTATGCATATAATTATTATTTCCGTATATCAAAGTAACTGGCATTTTTGCATATGCGTTAGACGGAAGTGTGAATAAAAAATATCACCCTCAGGTAGAAAGGGTGACGTTTTTTGCGAGGGGTAATCCGAGATCGTGCGTTAAAGAGTAGAAGACGATTATTATGCATGCATTCTCAGGAAGATTTAATCGACGCCTTGCCCGAGGCGCATGGGAAGTGCCTTCTACGTGAAAAGTTAATGGGGTATGCGTTTGACGGTTAACGGTTTGACGGACAGCTCTTGTGGCGATTTTAACAATAAAAAAGTACAATGAAGAATATTAATATAGTTCTAATCGAAGTATAATTTAATCTACTTTAGTAGAAAATCACAACATAGTATAAAATACTCCACGCGGGCGAAAGCTAGCTAGATATACTTAATTTGAAAATTGTATATATTTATTGTAAAATCATAAATTGATTGTCCTCGAGCTTGGATTATTTTCATATTTTTAAATTCCAGTTAACCTTTAACGACATATTTTTAAAGGAAATGTGAAAAAGCTATGTGTGATGTAGATATAAAAAATTGTAATAGGCAGCTTGCCCAAATTTGTTTTTACTTAATACACTTGTATTTTATTGTATCAGAAATTAAACTAAGCAAAATTTCAAGTGTCATAGAAAGTCTTGTTGATGAATAGCATATTTTATTTATAACTTACTTTATTATAAACAAATACAAAAATGAGGTAAGATAATTTTGATGATGTGAGCACTTTTGAATTCTTGAATATGATGCAGGTATAATTAGTTTCTGCAATGAAACCTTTATATTCTTTGTAGTGAATGAACATTTTTACGTTGTTGTATAAATAATGTTATTATTATTTAGTTTAAAACAAATCTTGTGAAATAGTGTTTTTAAATGTCGTGCTAATAATTAATTACAAAAAATAATTCTTTATAATTATTTGAACCATAAAATGATCGAGAACACGAATCGAAATATCAAATATTTCTACAAATGTTTGGTTATCAAAAAATACCCTACGCGTAAAACGTAAGCGTTTTTTTTACGTAACTGCTTTAGGGTTAGCTATTGTGTTCGATGTTTGTTTGGTTATTTTTTATGGGTTTTAGTGCAGGTAATCCCGTGTCCTCTCACCGAAATGAGTTTTGACGTGTAAGAGGATTATTCTTAATAGATAATTAATGATAGTAATCCCATCCTGACCATGTGTAGGATTCACTACGCACACAATCTCAAATCCTTTGTCTATACAAATGTAATTAATGTAGATATCAAACATTTGGAAGAAAAAAGGAATTAGGAATGGGATACACACGTTACCAATAAAGTATCAAGTATTTAAGTATCCACTTAATACTTAGATCTTAAGTCCTAACTACATTAATACTTCTTATGAGTTAGTTAGCTTTTAAACTGTATAAGCGTAAAATTCGCGTCACGCTACTGGAATAAAAAATTAATGAAAAGATACAAAGATTGTTGAAAAAAGAAAAGCAACATAACTCAAAGAAAAAAAAAATATAAGCGATTTTCATTCTAATGCGAATTGCAATAAAGCTCT
Organism: Calycopis cecrops; assembly: GCA_001625245.1. NCBI lineage: Eukaryota > Metazoa > Arthropoda > Insecta > Lepidoptera > Lycaenidae > Calycopis > Calycopis cecrops. The sequence continues at coordinate 86,271 of LUGF01045089.1, forward strand.
TATTAAGTTAAATGCTAATGTATTATGAATGCAAAAGTATAAGTAAGAGTATTATTTATTACTCTTTCACGCAAGGACTCTTCAATTGATTTAGATGACAGACGGCACAGACATTTTAATCTGATACAGAATTTATGTAGATGATACAGCGAGGCAAAACTACTGCACTAGACTCAATAAGAGAAAAACCTACTACATTAAATTTGGCGCCCAGATGTCACTACCCATGCGCGTTTTAACCACCGATAACCTAGCCTGTGCATCCCCAAAATCTTCTGGAGGCCAATGGGAGAGCCTCTATCTGGCAAATCATTGGAGGACTAGTATTTGAAATCAACAGCAGCGGACACGGGAAATAAAGAAAAACCAGCGATTTCCAAGAATCACAAGACTTGTGTACTACCTATATATGAGACAGAGAGAGAGAGAGAGAGAGAGAGAAAGTTGGCTGTATATAGAGCAGATTATGTTGAACACATGCACTCCCGTTCCGTTTTTCCCTAATACGATAAGATGGCAATCAGTCATGACTTGAATTAGGCCCATGACTATGTTAAAACTTCGAGCACAGCGTGATACAACTTTGTGATTACAAAATCTTATTTACAACCAAGAAAATCCGAAGGACACCTTAATTTAACCCAGGACTTTATGAGCTCGTCCTGCTGCTAGATCAACAAGACTGTCAGTGCTTTAAAGCGTTATGTTGGCCTATACTATGTCTACTTATAAGTATCGGTTAAATAGAGACAAATTAGATTTTATAATCATTATATTATTTATACAGTATTGATCCAGACACGTGATCCAGACGTGCTAACCCATTTCGACTGCAATGCAGGGGCATTATTTATCTACTTTTCATAAGAAAATATAAAATAAAAACAGCTTTTGTCAATAGACTCCATTATTAAAAACAACATGACATTCTTCGTCCTTCAAGTCATAAATATCTTTGCCGTTTTTCCGGCAATTAAAAAAAACAAAATCTGTCATTAACACGAGTTTTATAGACGCGCGGGGAGGAAAGTCGAACAAAAACAAAAGAAAGTACATTGACCTACGGCAACGTGGCCGTAACTTTCATTCTTGGAGCGAACCAAGTTAGTAACCTACTTTTCATTAATAAGGCGAGCTAAAAAAATGCACGAAGAAAGTATCAAAGATTGAGCGGAGCGCGAACTTCGCTAACAGCCGCGCTAGTGTCGCGTGGATATGCCGTGTAATTTAATTGTCACTTACATTTTCATGTAAGTACATTACAACATACCTAGTAATAATTTACCAGGCTGTAAAGTGGACATATGTTACTAGGCAAAAGGCTACATTATAGCCTAAGTAATTAATTTTTGGCATAAAATCAATGTGTTAATTTTTTAGTGAAATAGTACTTAACTTTTATAAATAACATAAAATTTTTACAATATTAGAAATCAAGATAAGAGAGATCCGAAGCATCTTTTTCTAGGATGATGTAGACAGTAACTACACTGTAGTTTTTGCTTGTATACACTTATTCATACGACTATACTGTTGTCTGTTCCAGCCTCGAAGATAGGCATACCTACCTAGTCGAGTACTTATTTACTACCTAATCCGTTAACATCCACAAGAAAACTGAAAAAAAATCTACTGCATTATAGTCCCTATCCAAATCGATTGCTTCTTTAAACAATTGAGATATTATACTGATACGTTCTTTCTTTCTTATGAACGGTTTGTGTAATTTGAATAGCAGATATTATATTATCTATAGCAGTGGTTCTTAACCTTTTAGTCCTGAGGGACCATTTGACAAAATTTTCGAAATAAGTGGTCAGTGGCATAACGAAATTTTTGTTTAATGATCTAGAGAGAAATGCTCGTAGACCACTTGAGATACTTCCAAGGACCACTAGTGGTCCGCGGACCACCGGTTAAAAACCACTGATTTATAGGTAGGTACTAATATTATTAAGAAGAGCTATTTTTTAATTTGTAACGATTAGGCTCCGAAACTACTGGACCGTATTGAATTATAATTTCAAGAATAGAAAGCTACATATCAGGATGTAAAGTAGGTTTTTTAACGGCCGATTTTTTTATTTTTGAAACCCAACGAAGTGGGGGTTCTATTACTTAATAATATATTGCTTGCGGAGATATCATCCACAATGTTTATATAGGCTAAGAAAAGAAGAGAAAAGGGAAAGATTTAGTTATTATTTATTTAAGGCCGACAGGAATATTATAATATTACGACAGATGTGGCAAATGTGAAAGAAAGAGTTTCAAGGGGGCTTTTTTACAAGATAAATAAAATCTACTTTGACATTCAGTGTCATATGAAATAATGTTTACCTATGTAAATTATTAAATCAGACCTTCGGAAATATAACTGTAAAAATGAAATAAAGATTTTTTTGTATATTTTTGGTAACTAATAGAATTAATACCAAGCTGCAAATTTATTGACACATGATTCATTTAATTATTTCTTCCTTACCCGCCATTTAAAGTAAAGGATCCCGCGGGCACTTCCCTGTTATCCTCACGTCGATTTTTCCGAGTTCCCGCCAGACGCCGAGACGCTAAAAAAATAATTAAAACGAGCGGCGGGCGAGAGTGAAAGCGCGCCGTCTGCCGCGTAATTAGTACAATGGAGTTTCCTGACTTTGAACTTCGAATACTATTCTTTACTTTTTTAAATTCTTGCTCCTGTCTTAAAACGTTTTGCCATTCCGTGTTCTATAAATAAACAGCCGAGGTTACTGACGTTGTTTTATTTAGACGCTTCGTGAATAAAGCTTTGATTGATGGGGATTTTATACTTAGGTATGTCGTAGGGTCAAAGGTGAGGATGATTTACCGGATTTTTTATAGTATAAAGGGGCGAATGAGCAGTTGGAACTTTTATGAGTCCCGACGCCCATAGATGTGCACATAGGGCTAATTCTTCTTGTGTCTTCACCTCAAGTGAGCCACCGGAAACTTGCAAGCTGCACGAAATGTGACATTGTACCCATTTGACGCCTGTATCATGTGAAGCAAAGGTTTCCTATCGTGGTCCTTCCCCCCTCGTGTCAGCCTGGCAGCAAGGCACTACCTCTTAGTAACAAAATATACTTACGGTCTACATTAGTATCTACCTAAATAAATTTCCAAAAATAAGAGATATAGGATGTAAATGATTGACAATAAATTCAATCTTATTATTTCGATTGTTTTTCTTCAGTGTAATATCTCACTTTAATTTCATGGCTTTAGGACAAAAAACCAACAATCAAGAAAGGGTCTATAGGTGTTCTCCTCACACGAGAAAAAAGAAATGCTCGTAAGCATAAATATCTTTTGATTGTGTTAACTTAAAAGTTTAATTATTTCCTTGCTCAAAGTGTTTGCGGGTATCAGTGTTTCATACCTATTAACATCACCTTGGTACATTTAATCGTTCCTAATAGACTGATTCTATAAACTGCCGCTTTTTTGAATAAAATTGAAATTTGAAATTATCTTATGATTTAGTTAATGATTTCTTAAGTTTACAAGAATAATAAACATTGTAATAAATCTATTATTTATTATTATTTATTATTTATTAAGTATTTGTACTGCTAGTGCTGATTGCCTGTGATTTTAAAACAACTACTTAGGTTTTTTTAACTGCAGTGTGTTGTTTTAACAATACTAACATTTAAATTACAAATGAAAATTTCGCCCTCTCTGTCACTTTCTTTGTATGCTACGGGCTCGAATAAATCGACTTTGATTGAATTTTCACTGATAGATAGAGAAGTTTAAAGGGCAGCACGTAGGTTATGTTTTATTTTTAAAACAAGCAAGCCAGTCCGGTTATAGACGGACGAACCCAAAGCGAATTACCTACAAGTTGATATGTAATTGAATAAAATAAAGTACAAAAAATACAACGAACAAGAAACTTAACTCTATTCCTATTATATCAGTACGGTACCTTTTTTGGTAAAATAATAATAATTCAAATTATATCAAAACCTTCCAAGAAAAAAAAATCGACAATCAGCCAAAGCGAAAACTAATCTCAAACGGAACGAAACCTAACATGTTTTTAATTTTCCGAAGCCATTCGGCTCGCTTTTTCAGCCTTTATTGAAAACTTGAGAAATTAATTCCTCCACCTAATTTCCTCGTGAAATATGAGGGCGCACACACGCTCACAAATTTTGTTACGACAGGGTTGCCAAAACTACCCCTCCCCGCTAGCATCAATCACCTCGTACCACCTACGACGGTATAATACAATATATGTCTAACTTTCGGACCGGCCCTGTAGGTAACTCCGTCCTTGTCGCGCTCGCGGGGTACCTCGCGTGTAGAGAGGGATAGAGGAGGTGGGGGCGTCCTAAAGGGTGTAGTATGTGGGGTGCTATTGAAATTGAAGCGAGCTTAGGCGCGGATGACGCCTGGCTGGAGAATGGATGGAAATTTCCTCAATTTAGCGTTTTCGCCAACAAAGGACGTTGTTTAATTTTTGGTTTTTGTTGAGGCGTTCAGGTGAGGGTGTATATATATATATATATTTTGTAAACACGGGGAATTGTCTCCATTGTTAATCTTTAACACACCATTGTACGGCTTTTATTTAGTGTGAGGCCTTCATTAATATATGTAGCCGGGCTCTTATTGTTATTCAATAATTGCGTATCTTTTTTTAACTAAATCTCTAAAGAGTAGGTCTCTATCATCGTCACTTTATTATAACTTACTGTAAAACTAACGAGTTGTAATAGGTAGTCTAGTGTTTATTTGGAGAAAAATATATTATTTAGAATTATCTACCAGTTATATACCAACCTACCAGTTATATACCAACCTATCAGTTACTTATCTACAGTTTGATAAATTAACCAAAATATGCATTTAGGAACCAAACGATTGATGCTTTTTTATGGTATAGGAGGGCAAAGGAGCATTCGGAGCCATTTTCACCGACGCCCATTGAGATTCGCATAGAGGCTATAACATGAGCAGCAGCATGAGCTGCCCTCCTTTCTCCTCCCACCTCCATGGGCCACCGGCTACTTACACACCGCACGAAACGTGACAACATAGCTGTCACTTTACGTCGGTTTCGGTAAAATAAAGTATTCCTTCTTTACAATTTTTCACATAGCGTAAATTCTAATTCTGTAACTGCTGCTTGCTGCAACTAACTGCTGCTGCACAGCCTTTAAAATTAAAAAAAGTTTAAAACCTATAAGTCAAAAATGCCAATAAGTCATTCGGTATTCAAACGCAGCGGAAATGGTTTTATTAAATTTTTTGAATTGCGAACGCACGCAACGGCGTCGCGCGAACCGAATGCAATTAATTTGGCGCCAAGTTTTACTGCAGCGATTTGTATTCGAGCAGGGACTGCGTACCTTTTGTCTTCTTTTAGACTAAGGTGAGACTTGAACTTGAGGATAGAAATTACGAAATTTTACTTGATAAGTAATAAAAAATACTTATAACTTGCTTTATTGAAGTTTGGGAGAGGTCTTTGCTCACCAATAGGACAAAATATGCTATACAAAAAATCTTAATTAACTAAAATTAAAAAAATAACTATTACCTAAGCTTTGTCTTCTCTAGAAAACAGTTGCTTCGCAAATTCGTTGAAAAGGACAAAAAAATTTTTTTTATAAAGAATATGTGGAGGTACCTACTAGAGTATATATATATATACTAATAACAAAGGTGAGATAAAAATAAATAAATATAAGATATAATTCTTACGTAAGAAACTACCGTCAAAAGCAGAATTGATCGAATCAAATCTAACCTCTGTCTGACATTTACACTGGATACTTTATTTTGTCTTAAAATTCCCTCATTTTATTCAGTGTTTTTTATTTACCGTCAAAAATTTGTTGGCCTATCTGACGCCTGTCAGGGCTGTCACATTATACTCAGCTGCAGGGCAGACCCAACGAAGCTAGGTAGGTAGGTAGATACACTTATTTGCGTCGCAGACCATGTAGTAAGTAACAATTCAACAAATTCATTATTTTTTTATTTCAAAGCTAGGCTAAATTCTGAATACTTTTAAATATCATTGTAATGTAGAGGTGAGACACCAACAATTGTGGATATCTATGGCAGTCATCAAAAAGAACCGAGGCAGCTCTTTTGCCCACTTATTTAAAAAAAAATATTACAATCCTTCTAAGATCCTGGTAGGATCCTCTTGGTTTATTACTTGATGGATGTAGATAAGTAAATAGGGCCTAGGGGCGTGCCTAGATTCGCAGTGATAACTGTCTCTATCTATCTTTAGAAATTCAAAGTTGAATTTTACTTTTTAATTTTTATTTTTTAAAAATTCTTAATAAATAGATAATTATATCAATTTTGTAAACTTAGAGTACCTAAACTATGATATCTCTCTTATAGATTCCTTTCTATCTATCTAGTAGAAAGAATTAGGAGACAGGTATGTATAGAAACCTGCTCTTCAAATGAATTTTAATATCTCTTTATTTTATATCAATATATTATAAAGTAAAGAGATATTTTAATTCATAAGTTCACAATTAGTGATATAATTATCTATTTCTATACCTACGTAGTTTTATTTTTAGGAACGTAAATTGATAATGGCTTAATTAGGTACAGCAAAAATGAATTAAAATAATATCTATCTACTTTTTGCGACGTCACATTCCAAATTCAAATAAGTTTCCATCCATGTATCCATACTCTTATGACGTCACTATTCCAAATTTAAATAACTCTACTTTATCTATGCCGTAACGTAGCTTGCAGGCGCGGGCCGTGTGTTATCTCAACCGGGCCCTTTTACACGAGGATTTGAAATAGGAATAGTCGCATTAGGCCCAAAATTACAGGCGATCGTCACCTAACGTGGTAAAATGGCTCAACCACCTGGGGGGCTAACCCTCTCTCCCTCCCGCTTATTCGCAGGCACGATCCTCTTAACCCTGCAACACAAAATGAACTTTAACTCTTGGACTGTAGGTGGATATTTGAGTGAGCCTACAGACTGGACTCTGCTACGTCTAAATGTTTGCGTTTGACCCCACTTCGTATTTCGGGTCCGTATTCGTGGAGGGGGTTGTTTTAGTCATCAATAACGTTAGTAGGTATGTCTTAGTGGAGACACGCATGCACATTTATTTTTGTAAGGCTGTCAATGGTAGAATTATCTAGGAGGTTTCTAGTTATAACGGACTTCATTAGAATATAGGTTAGGTAGGTACCTATATTCTAATCCTAACAAACTTTTCATTTATTTTTTATTTTTCTCTATTTCATTTTTGCCTTTTAATGACTAATAATGGGCCACCGGCTACTCATAAACGACAATAAATAGCGGTCACTATACGGCGGCATCATGTAAGCGAGAAGTAGGTCCTTAGCTCTCGTCGTATGCCAGCCAAATTTCCCTGGATGCAGCATGGTCTCTTCCTAAATAAAAAACCATTATACACAACGTGACTCTTCTCAAGTCGGTTAAACGTTCCCGGGCAGGTCCCCGCTCTGCTGTCTCCGGTCCGGGGAGACTGCGGCTTATCAATCACGTCTGAGCCGGTCCGCCGGGGACCGAATATTGTCAAATGTTCCCCGCATACGAAGTAGAACAATGTGAAAAACCTTTTAGTGGAGGGGAGGATGTCTGTGGGCGTCGGTAGCAAGCAAAAGTCTGATCGTTGTACATATTATACTTAACTTTTACACGCGGTTTCGCTCGAGATTTTTTTTAATTCAAATTATCATATATTTTTTCATATACCTTTAATAATATTTGTAGGTACCTACAAAATGTCATGACGATCTTTTGGAGTAAAATGTATCCTATTCTCTAATACCTCTAAGAATATGTGTACAAAGTTTTATGAAGGTCGGCTTAGTAGTTTTGGCGTGAAAACGTTATAAACAATCACACCTTTATCTTATTAATTTACTACTTATTTCTATAATCCCTTTTAATATATTTAGTAAAGAGTATAGAAATAAGTAATAACCATTAGATAAGGCCTTGCAGTCTTCACATGGGATGTGTCCTGACATACATTTTTATAGCATAAGGGGTCAAACGAGCAATCGGAGCCATTTTCATGAGTACCGACGCCTATAGACGTCTGCATAGACGATATACAGATGCGTTCCCCCTTCCTCCTCCTCCCTCCATAGGCCACCGGCTACTTACACACCGTACGGAACGCGACAAACAACTGTCACTTTACGCCGGTTTCATGTAGGTACCTAAGCGAGAGCTACCTACCCGGTCGTGCTGGCCCAATTCGGCTATAGGTAATGCATGCATGCAGTGTGGCACTAGCTCTTACTAGAAACCACTATAAAACTGAACTGAAATATACCTGTGGAAAGATAATTTATTTATAACTAGCTTCCGCCCGCAGCTTCGCCCGCGTGGTATTCGGACTTCAAAAATGATTCAAAATTTTAACTTATTATGTTATTCTGATATGAAAGCTATATTACTGTAAAGTTTCATGAAAATCCGTTCAGTAGTTTTTGTGTGAAAGAGTAACAAACACACAAAGAACAATGGCGAACTCCCATACAAATTTTATCGGGATATTTTTTTTAGCGACTTCTCGTAGAAAAAATATTAAAATATAGAGTTTTTATTCCTGATTAAACTTTTCTTA
>LUGF01045089.1:101338-115321 GCA_001625245.1 Calycopis cecrops
AACTATTTAATATAAAGATATGGTGACTGTAGACAATGTAAATAATTTTACAATTTTACAAAGAGGTCGAGGATATGTACTTTTATAAGCGGGGCGTCAATTTTATAGGCACCAAACGTACCAAAATTGCACACATTGGCTTTGTGCAGGGTTCAAACTAGAAAAGAACCGCAGAGGTAAGGTAAGGTAAGTCTAAGTACTAAATATTTCTTCTTTCTTTTTTTACTCGTCTACGGCTATTGGATGATATTTTTGTATTTAATTTAATTCTAGGACCAAACGATAAAAAAAGACATTACGAATAATAAAAATTGTCTTGCGCATACAACAAAGAATATAGTGGACATACGAATAGTTGAAGCTATTACGGAGGCAACTGAAGGAATAGGTCCAGCTCCAAAAGTTTTCGACAAACATATTGTTAAAATTAGAAAAGAAGATATAGATCTAGCATCGAATAAACCAATACCTATATTTAGAAATAAGAAATCATCAATTTATAGGAAAAGAAATAAATTAGCACAAGTCAAACGAGTATATTCACAATCTATCGTAGATATCGAGGTTTCTGCACAATTTCAAGAGTATAGTAGAGTATAGTATAATACAAGTACAATATAATGCCATTTTTTCTAAAGAATGTGGAATTGATATTTCGCCTGATGTCAATTGTAATTGAACATTTTGAATAAATTCATCTTTTCATTCATCAATCTTTTTTAATGTTTTAATCTGTTATACAGGGTTATTTTTTGGTCACCGGCCAAATTTTCAGGTTTGGTTCAGAATCAATAATACATTCTATTTATTAAATAAAAAATATAAAAAAAATAATTAGATACAATTACTTTGTCCCATGTTGTAAAATATATTTCTTGGTCACCACGTGCACCACGCTCGCGACTCGCGGTAGCCCGAGGTCACTGACCTTGAAGTCGATACATTTCGTGTCGTAACAACAATTCGATGTATTTTTAAGGACCATTTGAAATCGATTTTTATTTAGTAAAATATTACAATTAGACGATTAAATTTAAAACACACTCTTGGAATGATATCTACTCCCTTATTTTAAAATTTGGCCGGTGACCAAAAAATAACCCTGTATAGAAGAACACAAATGTTTTTTTTTTTGAGTTTTAAGTTGTTCCTCCTAGATGTTGTTTAGTTATTCTGAAAGTATCTAATTCGGAAAATGTATTTTATTTAGATAGGTACGTACTGATAGCAATTATTGGCCTGAGCAGTCAGTTTTCGATATTACTTGTTTAATAGACTGAATTGAGGAAAACTCATTCATAAAATAGACGAATGAAGGAAGTGGATTTATGGTTCCGAAAAGTGTAGTCCCTGTAGTTCCTCTAAAGGGACTACCAAAGGAACTATACTGAGGTATTCGATAAAGGAACTAGATAGTGTCACAGGTTCCTTTAGTACCTTTGAAGGAACTATAGAGTCTTGTTTGTCTCAACTGTTCCTCCAAAGGAACTCATATAGGAACTACAAAGAATAATTGGATGGGACAGTTTCGATTAGGATAGTCAGTTTCAGTTGAGCTGGTGCCGCAAGATTGAGCTACGCCCCGAGAAGACGATTGCACCAGTGCAGCGTCACAGTACTAAAAGAGTCCTCTAGTCACACGTAGTTTTCAAGGTTTTAAGAGTCTGCCTAAAAATTTTGACCAACGACACACTATATTAGCTGTCATGAGGTCATCATTTGGTCAAAATAGCAGTGTAGTCAGCATGTCACATAAAAACACATACAAAGACATAAAAGTCTATTCCATTTTCAAAATCTGACGTCAAAAACTAATAAAAAATATTTCATACACTACACGTTATACTGTTAAGCGGCGTATACACGAGTAAAATAAAAGCTGCAAGTAGTGAGCGCTGTATGGGCGTGACAGCTCTTAGTTACACGCGAACAAATCCAACCAAACTTTACCCACAGAGTGCACCTGAAAATATACGCGCAGAGCAGATGAGAATTACTCATTGCAGATACGTCTATTGAACATTATAGCGGTATTTAAAACGTGAAGCTTTCTGCTAGTTTGGTCGGTGTGGATTTAGAATTTTTGTTTCAGACAGATATTTGATTAGATAAAATGTTAAACTTAAATATCTATATATATAAAAAACTCAAACGTGACATAGCCATCTATCAACGCACAGCCCAAACCACTGGACGGATCAAGCTGAAATTTGGCATCCAGGTAGATGTTACGACGTAGGCATCCGCTAAGAAGGATAAGGATAAGGAAGGATTATTATAAATTCAACCCCTAAGGGGGTGAAATATGGTGTTGAAGTTTATATGGATCTCGCGGTTGAAACCGCGGGGCACAGCTAGTAACTTAATAAATGTTTAAAACTTTTGTCGTACTATTAACTTACTTGTTGGCGCGACCGTGATGTCATTAAGCGACTCAAACGGAAGATCGGTGCTGACGTCAGTCAGCAAATGCCGAGTTTGAGACCGATTTTGCAAGATTTTGATGTTTTTGTTTCCAAAACTGTTTTAATTGTTGTAACCTTGCAAAATAAATACACATTTTATTTATTATTTATTTTATTATATTTTGCGTTAGGTTTTTTTATATAGTATAAGAGGGCAAAAGAGCAGTCGGAGCCATTTTCATGACTACCGACGCCCATAGATATCCGCATAATAAAGGGTATACAGATGCGTTGGCCTCCTTCCCCCTCCGCGGTCTATCGGCTACGTACACACCGCACGAAATGCGATAACACAGCTGGTAATAGTTATAAAACAACAACAACGCATCTTTACCCCAGTCGCCTAAGAGGGTAGGCAGACAGAACCTGTCATGAAAAGCTCTACACATCTTGATTATTACATTGACACCGACACCAGTAGCGTACTTATCTATAACGTTCGGGGTATCTCTCTTTTTTAATATGTCATTTGGGGTCTCATAATAAATAAATAAATATAAATTTATTTGCGAAAAAATGCACTGCACCTAATGAGAACGTTTACATATTATACAGTATAAAATATAAATAAATAAATATACGTTTATTTTGCTAATTAACACACATAACAAAAACATTTAACATTGGGTATAGCAAAATTGGTCCCAAACTCGGCATCTGCTAACATAATAATTATATTATATTAGCACCGGTCTTCCGCTTGGGCCAGGTTTGTAATTTAAAACTACACATTTAAAAAAGAAAGAAATACAAAGATAAATAACTAGTCAACTAATTCAAGATTAGAAGCTTTCTTTAGGTAACAGCGCATTTCGCAAAAAGATGAGACCTCAGTTAAAGCTTCTTTTTCTTTCCACTTCCTTTTACGGAAATTCTTTTACTGTACGTGCAGCCTAGCTGTGGAACGCACTCCCAGAAGATATACAGCAGAGCCCTTCTGCTGAGATATTTAAATCTAGATTGAAGAAGCACTACTTATCATCAATATAGTTTAGTCCATAAATATGTATTTATATTTATTATATAATGTATAATTGTATGATATTTAGGTTTATTTAGTATGTATAATGTGTAGGTTTATTATATAGGTACATATAATAATGTATTTATTGTTTGCATATGTTGTATGTTATATTTATAGGTTTAGTATTTTTATTATTATTACTTTTTTGTTTTTGAATTTCTTGCATGTACCCACTATTACCGCATTAAATTACTGTATGAATTGTGTTGGTTGGCTGGAAGAGATCCCTTACAGAGATAAGCACACCTGTGTACTTCTCTTATATTAGTATTAAGTAACTCTTGTAATAAATTTCATGTACATAAAGAATAAATAAAAATAAAGTTAGGACTTATTGTATCCTATAAAGAAGCTCAACCAATGAATATTATCCACTTGTACGCATTGCTCTGTTAACGGAGACTCCCCCTATCTGGGCCCGTGGTAGTCGACTCACCATCTTGGAGATACGCTACTGGCCGACACTGTTACATACCTAACCTCTCTGACGTCATAATTGCGAATTTTGTCGACTTGCCATATTATAGACATGCCACTGACCTCTCGCACTCAGGCCTTACCTCTCTGACGTCACAACTGTGTCGGCGAATATAAGCCTGTCCCACACTATCTCCGTTATGTACAACAAGCTACGATGAACGGTGAGACGTTATAAATGAGTAACATAAAGGAGTAACCACCGCTATGTACGAGGTCCACGGAATACATAATGTAAGACAAACAAAGCTTCTACATAATGCCCACCAAATCTAACCTCGGCTGTGGTACAAGTGACGAGCGATTTGTGTTTCAATTTTCATGCGAACTGGTGAGTTATTTGTCCAGAATAACGTGGCACATGTATTACCTTTACTTGTGTATATCCCAGGTATATTTTAATAATAATATGAGATAGTATAACTTTACTATATTTCAAATATTTTCAATTGAGTCTATGATTTAGATACGCTATAATGGTATATTTTAGTGATATTGTAATATCACAGATTCACTGTAGTGATGGTAAAAGTATAAGTTTATTATTGGCAAAGGAGGTTTCGACAGAGACCGCAGAAAGTTTTACAATGGACAGACTAAAAATGTCATAAGAATTCTGACCTAACTAGGTCTGGTCTGGTCTGGTATCTCAATCCACAATGATCCTTTGACGGTCTATGGGGAAGGCCAATCTCCAACAGTGGACGTCCTCCAGATGATTATAAAAAATGGCCACATGTTTCAGAGGTAATTCAAATTTAAATCTTAATCACACAGTGAAGCATATCGGAGCTAGCCGAGCCTTGGATAGCTTTGCTACTTCGCCATTTGCCACCTGAAGACATCAGACTGATGGCAATGACAAAATTATAAAAAGGTTTACTTAGGCGATGCTTACATCCATATCTGGACGACGTTTAGGTGATAGTTTCAGCTATACAACATAGACTTATATCCCATGACTTGTACCACTTTCTAACGGGTGGTGTGTAGAAACAAAGGAGAAATTTCAGTAGATCCATCCGCCCACAAACAAACAACACGAGCGTTTCGCATTCTAACGCGTGTCACGCAAAAATGAACTCTCTCATCATAAAGATAGGGTCCATTTGCTGTTCACCAGCGCCTAAGGCAGATTGTACCGGGATGTGTGTATCGAATTCCATCAAAAGCCCGTACTCGAAATGGGGCATGTCTTAGCAGCGGTGGTGTAATTAAATGTCTGAAACAGTGACTCGTGGTGGGCCAATTACTGTCTAATAAGGTTCCGATGGGGTTCATGTGGTTGTGGGTAGTGCCATGTAGCATTACAGGCGTGGACACAACAGGCATGGTAGATAATGCTATGATAACCTACATAATACCGCCACCTTTCATGCAGTGTGTTGCGGACCATCAAAGGGCAAAAGAAAGCAACACATCTCCATTACAATTAGGCTCATATTTAAGGGTACCAGTAGTCATTTAAAAGTGTCAATTGCTTGATTACTCTTAACTATAAAATAAATTGCTCAAATCGAAATAATGAAAAACTGTGAGCCTTGAAATTCGTCAATGTTAGAATTAACACCAAATAGCAATATAACAGAGAATTATTTCAAGAAATCACCAATCAATCGTCGGAATATTTATAAAGCCATTTAAGATTTCTTTGAGCAGCAGAGTAAGTAGATATTTACATTTTCTCTCATAACAAAAGCATGGCTCTCCTCAATGGTAGAAAATCAGAGACACATTAAATCTAATTAGAATCCCTGTCCACATGACAGTCGAATATGTCTAGAGTGCTCGCAAGATAACTCTGCGCGCGACTGGTGGCGTACTTAATGTTGCCAGTTTTAGTACTGAATTTCACCTTTCACCAATGATGGGAAGTTGAGAACACAACCACAGCGATGGTCGTATGCAACTAAACTTATGTTCTTATAGTTGATACAATTAATAGTACTATTACCAATGATATTACAAAAGAATGCTACGTTAATAGTAAGCGGCGTTCAAATATTGTTCCGTTGTCTACAAAATGACAAATCTTGTTAAATTTAAAATGACAAATCAAATTATAATAAACGTCAACTTCGACTGCAATAGATAATGCGGAACGTATGTAAAAGCAAGAGATGGTTATATTTTGTAGAGTTTTGTCCTTGAATTACTAATAAATCATATATATATATATACTTATATTAATATACATTTAAACTTATAATTTAAACTACTTATAAATTTATTAATATAATTATGCAATATGAAAATTAATTACATAATAATACGTAATAATCTTTAACAATAAAATTTATACTCGTCATCTGTCCACTCTGCGCAGACAAATGTTCTTACTCTTTGACATTCGTATAAACATTTGACAACGCCTGAAACGTTGCAGTAAATTGTAAAAATAATTTAATTAAGCGTATTTTAAAGATAAATGAGTTTAAATTACTGATGGAAGTACACTCCTTGATTTTTACTAATGTTTCTTGAGTTATTTGAACAATATCTCAATACACACGAAGGCATTTTATGAAATAAAAATTGTACTCAAAGACGTCACATTTAGACAAGGACTCTAATACGTATGACACAAAATCTAGTTGAGATGTCTTCTCTAGTAGTACATATAACTCAATGACTAAGTGTACATTAATAATATTTACGTGATATTATTAATTATCTACTAAAAAAAGTTAATAGCATATCCAGATAATGAGGGAAGTTTAATTGTTATGGCAGCCTTAATAATTACCTGTCAAATATGCAATATACAATACACCTGACGTAAATGACAAGACAGCGGACACGAGTTAGTTCCAATTTCGGCCGCGCGCAAAGTTATCTTGCGCGCACTCTAAGGATTCTACGACTTAATTATAATATTAATTTACAAATTACAAATAGGGAATAGATACGGGTATATTGCCTGTAGATCTGAAAAATATTTACCACAATTTTTTTGTGGTATTTGTTGTTGCTCCATTTTGCCCACGGCCACGTATTGCCTCTATGCGGATGTCTATTGGTATCCATAGTCATGAAAATGGCTGCTCGTTTGGTCGTATACCATAAAAAAAAATCTTATTATAAACCGTCTTATAAGAATTCCACATATCGAATCGTAGTAACAAGTGGCACTTAAATATTTTTTTCGAAAGGATCATAATGTCCAGATAATCCATCTGCCTAAAATGCCTAAAATGAACGAATGACCCGAAACGGATACCTCGGCTCCCCTAGGGGGAGTGTGAGAAGACCAGTTCACGACGTAGTACCTGAGTCTCGGCCTGAAAAAAAGACAATGACAAAGAGTTCTGTTACCTAGTTGCTAAGGTTAATAGTACAAATTTAACCACGAAATTGCACGTTTCAACAACGAGCATGTGTGGCAGTCTAAAGTGTTCTTTCTACACGATGTATAGTGCGTTTAGACTTATTTTATCTGCCGCTTTAGGTTGACTAAATGTTTACTTTTCTAGATTTCCCCTTTAGAAATTGGAATACGGGGGTAATATTATATGCAAGAATATTTTGTTGCAACACAGCCCTGTTTTTTTTAGGACATCATAGATATAATCACTAAAATAAAAAGTATTAAAGTATATAAAAATAAATTTACAATAAAAATCCTCTCTAAAAGTAATACTATTGCTTCCGCATTCTAAAATGATACCTACATAAAAAATGAGAATTTAAATAATTATAACTTCTAATGACATAAGTTTAATATAAATGTATTAAAATATAAATGTAACATTTAATGAATAGTATGTAATAACTTAATTGCTTTGAAGCTGGGAAAAAATTGAACACAGGTAACCCTAATTATTATGTAACCTGTCATTGTCTGTCTGCGATTTTAAATGGAATGACAGCAGATGTCAGATATTAGCAGAGTATCGAAATATGACTTGGAAAAATTGATAAAAAAAGGAAACCTTGAAACCGCACAATGTAGACACGGCATGAAGGTGATTTAGATGTGTAAAAACCTACCATATTTTATCGAGGTATATACAGCATTGTTAGCCCATGTTCAAATATGAACTGTCTTATAAGAATTCCACATAATATCGTGAGCTTGCAACTTTTACAGCAGTAGGAAATAGGTATTAAGTATTTGTAGTAAAAACTGGAACTTGAGTAGTTTTTTGAAGAAGAAGAAGTAAAGAAGAACTTGAAAGAAGTAAATAATATGTGAAATTGATATTATACACAGATGAAATTATTGGAATAAAGTTGCTATTAATAACTACGCATTTTCGTTTATTCGAGTTTCTAATCATAAAATCTCAGTATGTTTAAAAATCATTATCGATATTAAATACAGTGCGAGCACATCACTATCGCTAGTGAAGTCCCTGGCAGGCGGAATCGTATTTCCGAAACGTCTAATAACTTGATCCGCATGCACGTTACCAGTCGCATCATCTATTCGGATTTTCAATTTATCGACTACCAATGGAAGGTTCTAGAGTTGAGTCGACAGATCTTGGTAATTTGGCTTACCCGTTCGAGTTTTATTTGCACTGAGGTACGTTTGGTTTAAATTAGTCTCCATTTCTAGGTTTGAATTTAGAACTGTGTCATCAGTTTCATCATCACTTCGTTGACTTAGAGGCGATTTTAAGAGGTTATCTATACATATAATAAAACATTAAATTCGTGTATCTGTACGTTGAATATATCGGTAAACTCACTTATTCCTACGGGAATTTCGGCACACTGCAAGCAAACAGTAACAAACCACTTTGATTATAACATTACTACACTACGCGAACAAAGTCGCAGGCACCAGCTTGTTGATTATAATTAACTGTAAAAAGTGTGTAAAATATATTAGATACCATAAATAATATCTATTTAGGGCTGTACCTATATGAAGAATGAAAATCACCCGAATCGTCTTAAAATTCGTTGAATAATGACTGCATTTAGAAATGGGCGCATTAAAGTTGAAAATGTTGCAATGTCTAATAAGATTCTAAGCTTACTTTTTGGGACTCCTTAGCTAAATGGCAAAAAAATGGAACTCTTATAGATTCGTCATGTCTGTCTGTCCGTCTGTATGTCACAGATATTTTTTTATAGCGCGACGAGTGACATATCATTCTTAGTTTTTGAGAAATAATATATTTTCAAAAATCGCAAATACAACTTTGTTGTTCATAAAAACCAATTTTTTTTTCTGGTAAAAAATGTCGCAGAGACACCTATACCTTTCGTTGGTACGGAACCCTCGGTGTTCTTTTTTTATGATATAGGGTGGCAAACGAGCAGTTGTAGCCATTTTCATGACTACCGACGCCCATAGACATCTGCATACAGATGCACTGCCCCCCTTTCTCCTCCCACCTCCATGGGCCACCGGCTACTTACACACCGCACGAAACGCGACAGCACAGCTGTCACTTCACGCCGGTCTCGTGTGAGCGAGAGGTACCTCCCCGGTCGTGCCGGCCCAATTCGGCTGCATGCAAGCATACAGCGTGACACTACCTCTTACTAAACATGCGAGGCCGACTCGCACTTGGCCGGTTTTTATGCTATTAGGTGCTAGAGAGTACACTGGTTAGTTGACATTTAACGCAAATAATTTCTAACTGCTGCAAGTACCTGCTTAAGGCGTAAACAAAGTTTTACGAACGTCAAGACACGAAATACGAAATAATAATTTATAAAGAAACTGGAGGGAAAAACAAAGTTCGAATCGAAAGAATAAAGCCAAGTCTTCCCTGGATTAATAGACTAATTATAGGGAGGGGAGGGGGGAGGTTTTAGTCTGAGGGCCGGGACGAGTGAGGCTTGAGGTAGGTCCTGGATGATTTTTACGTCACTTTTCAGTGTTCATTGAATGTGCCGCCATCTTGGATTGGTCGTTGTACTAGTTGCTGTTCTTGTTTGAAATAATTATATTGTTGGTTGTGTTAGTGATTTAAAATGTGTGTTAAATTAGGGTTCTACGCGATTGGTGAAAGATGCTTTTTAAATTGGTTCTACACGATTGGTGAAAGATGCTTTTTAAGTTAATCGTTCAATAATAAAATTGTGAATTCGGCATCAAACTTTATTATCAACTTTTTGCCTGAATGAGGACAAACATGAAGACATGAAAGAAAATAAAAGCAATCAAATGATATAAATATAAATAGTGTAAATTAAAAAAAAAATATTGAATCAAGAGAAGAAATAGTACCTACCAATGTTTGTTTCCTAATGTTTTTAAGTTTTTCATTACATAATCTCTGTAATAACACGGTCCAATTTAGCAAACTTTTGACTCATAAAGAGGAATGAAACACTGAGAACATCTAGAAAATTAAGTGTTTTTCGTGAATTAGGTGTATTTGTTACTTATTACCTTATACTTACATTTATATTTACATTTATGTAAAACGTAGTACCTATAGGCATATGGATGCGTTATTCATGCAGAGAATTTCTTTAATACAAAACCTAAAAACATTTTATTTTAAACCAATCAACTTTAAGCGCAAATAATAGTGTACTGCGTAGGTATTGTAGTTTCAATTTAACCGATTAAAAGTTGATAGCTTCGAATTACGCAGATTCCTATCAAATCTATTTAAAATTAAGTTTCAAAGATATAATATGTTGGCAGAGTTAGTAAAATGTCCAGTTTTGAGTAGAAATAAGCTAATTAAAATGATGATAATATCATAATTATATCTTCATAGACTATACAATAGGATTTTATAATTAATATTTTCTCAACGACCAATACGCGAGGGCGCCACAATCGCGGAGCCGCGAACTTGCTGCTTCAAGCAATCATAATGAATATTTTATTTTATCATAGCGCCCTCCCCCTCCCCCGTCTCGCCCCCGCGACACCCCGCAGCCATGAACTTGACACCGAGCGAAAAATTAGTTCACAAGGCGAAAGTGAAGTTTGTACAGAGTTCGCAGTTTTTGAACCGGCGCTAGAAAGATAAAAGACGTCTCGGTCTTGACGCTTCGCTCGACTGCTGGCAGTTTCGCGGGATTTTGCGGCGACGCTGACTCTTTCTTTTAGTATTTTGTATTTTTAAATTTAAAATACGACGAGACAACTAAAATGTAAGCGGGTGACGTACCTCTGATAATCTCTATATTTTCTATACAGGGTAAGTTTTTATTCAGTGCACAAATTACGATATGTTGTCTACATACATAAAGCAACATTAACTACACTTTTATTTTCGATCTCCAATAAAAACTCTATATCCTAGGGCCAGTTTATTGTTTCCAAAAAATAACGAAGTGTTTGGACACCCTACTATCTCTCACTTAAATACCTACATGGTGTCCTGTACCCGCTCGGTCGGCGAGCGGCGAGCTGCGCAGGCGGTGCCTTTGACAATACATTTTGCAAATGTGGGATATTCTTGATAATATAATTTAAAAAAATATATTACTTTTTTTTTGCGGAAATGTATTTAGTTATCGATATATAACACGCAGAAAAAATTTGTGCACTGAATAAATACTTACCCTGTATATGTATATAAAATTCTCGTGTCACAAAGTTAGTTACCATATCATGAAATTATGTGTGCATATTGGGTAAATCTGAGAATCGACCATAATCGTCTCGATATTTCCACGCGAACAAAACTGACGCTGGTGAAATCGCTGTGCGCAGCTAGTACCTAAGATATTATATTTGCCGCTGTACATTAAAATAGGGTACTTTTGAAGGTGTAAGTAAGCAGTACATAACTATGGCGCTTATAAGAATCTGTACAACCACCAACAGAGCAAGCACTACACAAGCTTTCTTTGCCCTCACAAAATATCTCGTGCGATCTGGCGAACTCTCCTTTTGTTTACAAAACAAAAAAAAATGTATTTTTATTATGTTGGAATACTGTTTTCATTATGTTGTTTTAAACATATTTAAAACAAGTATATGGGTATTTTAAAAAATAGAAGAAATATGTACTAAAACATCGAACATAAGCGAAAGAACGCCTCTTATTTGTGGAACATAGAGGAACGATTTGGGTTTTATTTATATGAATACCTTCTGAAATCTGACCAGGTGGCCAAGACTGATACTGAAGCCGTCATTTTAAAATTTTCAGTATTATTGGCGTATGCGACGTACATAATACATTTACCCTAAAGGGATGCGAAAAACATAATTTTAAAAGATTTATCTTTTATGCAAGAAGAGAAACGTCTCCAAGCGCCATTAATACCGTTTGTAAAATTGTTGATTGTTTGTAAATATAATTTTTTGCCCGACCATAATTATAATATTAAAATATAATAGATCACTCTTTTATTTCTAATTAACTATTAAAATAATAGTTATCATGATTTTAGTGTTGTGATGGCATAATTTTAATCAGTCCCTATATCACACATTATTAATTATACTCTAAAAATCGGGAAACAATTGTTTAATGGCAACACTTAATTAGACAAGAACGCTGCCATGACCAGGTCAGGTAAGTTTGTGGTACTGTACTATATTTTAGTGTTTACTAATTGACTTCAAATGCAAATATTCTAGTTAATAGTTCATATTTCAGCCACCAGTTGCCGTGACATTCTAGAAAGTAATTCCTTGTAGGTGGAAATTCGTCCCGCCTCTGCCAGAAGTTGCGATCGTATTCGAGAGCTACTTAAAATAAATAGACTATATTTTGAAAAAAACAGTAATTACACTAGTTTACTAAATTATAAAGCACATTTGTCCTTACAATAATATAGTTTTATTCTATTAGTTGGTTGCTTAAATGGTTTTTTATTTATTTTTTTGGACTATCTATACATTGATTTTAATAGGTTAAATAAAAAGGGTATTAAAAATATTATAAATAGCACGTTTA
This sequence comes from Calycopis cecrops, assembly GCA_001625245.1. NCBI lineage: Eukaryota > Metazoa > Arthropoda > Insecta > Lepidoptera > Lycaenidae > Calycopis > Calycopis cecrops. The sequence goes on from LUGF01045089.1 coordinate 114,139, forward strand.
AAGTTATTTTACCTGCAATAGTTCTGTTTTCGGTAGTTTGGTCATAAATGACGTCTGCTATCTATGTATGAAGGAAATGACAGGTCCTGTCACAATTAGGGTTACCTATTCTATCTTAATTTTTCCACATTCATAGAAGTTGCAATAATTACCTAGAATTCTTTAAAATCACATCGTAAAAACATTACCTACAACTTCTTTTTTCTTAGAGAAATGCCCCAAAGATCAAAATCACTTAAAATCATTTCTCATTTTCAATGTAAGTATAATGTGTTCATTTATTTCAGAATGATGACAGCGGTTTCGCTAGCACTCTATGGCAGCCCCTATGACTGCCAATGAAAGTGAGAATTATAAATTATCTTTGTATATGTGGTTTCCTACTTGTGTAAAACACCGCTATGGTTTTTACTTAAAAAATAATTTATAAGGTACAATGAAACTAAGGCTCTATATAAGATTTTACCGTGGCCTATTTAGTTATTTAACAAACAACCTTTGTTCAAATATCCGTTAAAGCGGTTTTATTAAAACATCAGATTGAACGGGCACTGTCCAAAGCATAGATTTAGAATGTACAAGATACACAATATCAGAACAGAGGCGAGACAAAAGAAATATTTGACAAATGTCATAATTCAGACAAAAACACTTAATAAAGGTACCTATGACTTTATCATTAGTATGTAATCGGGTCGCTGTGGCCTCTTATTCGTGTAAAATAATTGTCTCATTTGTACTTCATCTACTGTCTCTTTTCTTTTCCGATGATTGGAAGTTAATTTGAATGTCTCGCTCCCACGCTTTGTACATCTTTCACGTAGTGAGAACAATTCTAAATCTATGGTCCGAAGGCGTCAAGAGTCTTCGCAATGTGATATATGAATATATGAAGAGAACTATCTATGGAATTATGAATGTTTAGGAAGCAAAGCAAAAGTGTATAAAGTTCGGATCTTCTTGTTCTTCTTTTAGGGAACTGGCGTTAAGACTTGCTGTTGCTGTTGTTGAATTAAAACAACTAAAACAAAAAATTTAATTTTGTAACAAGACTTTCGAATACATGCAAAAGTTACTCAAGCATTTTTATACATGGAAAGCTTGGATGAACAGGCTTCGATTTTTTTTAAAGCTTCTAAGAAAGCTACGGACTAAGATTACGATTTTAATAAGACAGAAATTT
>LUGF01045089.1:115702-134563 GCA_001625245.1 Calycopis cecrops
GGTCGCTGTGGCCTCTTATTCGTGTAAAATAATTGTCTCATTTGTACTTCATCTACTGTCTCTTTTCTTTTCCGATGATTGGAAGTTAATTTGAATGTCTCGCTCCCACGCTTTGTACATCTTTCACGTAGTGAGAACAATTCTAAATCTATGGTCCGAAGGCGTCAAGAGTCTTCGCAATGTGATATATGAATATATGAAGAGAACTATCTATGGAATTATGAATGTTTAGGAAGCAAAGCAAAAGTGTATAAAGTTCGGATCTTCTTGTTCTTCTTTTAGGGAACTGGCGTTAAGACTTGCTGTTGCTGTTGTTGAATTAAAACAACTAAAACAAAAAATTTAATTTTGTAACAAGACTTTCGAATACATGCAAAAGTTACTCAAGAATTTTTATACATGGAAAGCTTGGATGAACAGGCTTCGATTTTTTTTAAAGCTTCTAAGAAAGCTACGGACTAAGATTACGATTTTAATAAGACTGAAATTTCTCACGAAAATACTGCAGTGATGGTCACCATATTATATCATTTTTGAATAACTTAAAACATTGTATTTTCATTTTGTTAAGCTTTTATAGACTGTTTCTAGACAGAAAGATCATGTAAGTATCTTTATAGGGCGAAGAAGAAGGTATACTTCTTGCTCCATTTTATATGCTTTGTGACGATATATTTGGCAACATCTAAGATGTTTTTTGTTTTTTTTAACAGATGGTGCGATGGGCTAAAAGAGGGCAATGGGTCTGCATATGCAGATGTTTAATTAGTGTCGATAGTTACTATAAGCTCTGATTTATCACATAGGATATTTGTGGTGACATGATCACGAAAATAGAAGCACTACATATGCTTCGCAACTTAGATACTTGTGCGAAGAGCTTAAAGGGAATTCAGCTGAACCGATTACGATTACTTACACACGAAATACGACAATGCGGCGGTCACTTTGCGCCGGTAATGATCACATTTAGGTATAAATAATGCCTGCTTTGGCTGGTTAAATTATTGTCATGGCCAGCGCGGTCCTATCTGTTGGAAAAAATAAATTGCTGATTAGATTTTGTATTATTCTGCCAGTCAACTATAGTCCCGTTTCTATCACCACTGTAATTTTTCACAACATAAATAAAGCTACAGAGTAAAAACTAGAAACGGTAAATAGGTATATTATAAATCTAAAGTAGGCTATGGTACCATCTATAAAGTTTTTTTATAAAATGTACACAGCATTATACATTATTTAATGTTGCTAATTAAGTCCTTTATGACATGTTAAAGCGGGTTTGAAAATCCCCTACTGAACTGTTCGAAAAAACATAAGCAGCCACTTGTGAATTAACATACTCCACTCAAAGCAGCCAAACTAACCGCGTACGAGAGAAAAAAATCTAACGTATTTCACGCATTCACTCAGTGTATGGAGCTAATTAAAAAAGTACAGAGGCTGGTTCTGCGAGTGGCGCGGTTCCGCTACTCACCGCTAGGTAGCGCTATTCGCTTTGACAAGTTAGGTTTTGTAGGTTCGAGGCTGTTTCATTTTTTAATGAGGTCGTGTGTTCGGGTCTGTGCTGTGGGGATTGCGGCCTCTTTGTGAGGGTAATAAACGGTATGAGCCCAGTTAGTACGCAAAGAGACGCGCGTGTGTGCGTGGATGAAAAGAGTTTAGGCTCCTCTTTGAAACTGTGATGTTTGGTTTTGCGGCTAGAAATTGTGTTCAGCAGATACGCATATCTAAATACAATGGCTTTTGAAATAGAAAACAATACTAATGATATATTCCTGCTAATTAATGTTGGTATTTCCTTGGTGTGATTAATTCCTTGTCTGAGGTAATGTACTTTCGTGTATCCTGAGTATCCTACAAGATATGATATGGAGATGCTATAATATTCACAAATATAATAATACCTTCTTAAGTTTACGCGAATGTTACCCAATGACCATCCACACCCACCACATCAAAACCACCACCAGTGGCCACGGTTGCCAAGCTTCTGAAACATCTGGGTTGTAAAATACTTAAATAAACCGTTATAACATCCGTTAAAATAGTTTTATTACAACCAAAAAACATCTTAATTCTATTCATACAGTATTAATATTAGTCAAGTATTATTATTGATTTTACAACCTTTTAATGAATATTTCTTGAACTTTTTACACTAAATAATTAAGCTTAGACATAGGTAAATAAACCTTTTTTTATTGGTAACACAGGGGAATTGTTTACATGGCTGCCTTTGAGTAGTCCCTACTCCAACGTTGGAACCGTGCTATGGGGCCAAGTTCAATCCTGACCCCTGGTCCCACGCCGGTCGTTCTAACCCACGCCACCTTCTGCTGATTCAGAGGGACGGGTAGAGGACCTCCCAGCTGAGCTGCTCTTAGTCTGGCCTCTCCCCCCAAGCCTGTTCGGTACCTTGACCAGCATAGCCTTGGGGATGATTCTGCCACAACAACAAGGTGGCAGCATCTTTGGAGGGGATAGGCAAATAAACCTAAGCTTCCGTTGAAAATCTTTTTCTTCCATAATAGGAATTCAAGATATTATGTAGATAGACCAATTATAAAAATCTGATGGATACTCTGTTGACGATCGACTATAAAATAATAAATAATTGCATTTAAAAAAACACACCTCGCTTTTACACGCGTTTTAGCTTGCGTTCGTCAATTGCTTTTCAAAATAAAAGATATACTCTGTCCTTTCTAACCTCTAAGAATATGTGTTCAAAGTTTCATGATCATCGGTCGAATAGTTTTGGCGTGAAAGTGTAACAAAAACAGTGTGTGCTTTAGACAACACGTCTGAAGTAAAACTACATATACGAAATATGAGTGGCTATGCGAGGAAGATAGAAAGAAAATATGCGTGCACTGCTCTTTCTTGCTCCTACAGTAATACAAGTAACGCAACTCTCTTTCTGTCTTCACTATCCTATAATATCTCCCTTTTAACTTCCGTTCGGCTCGTCCGATCGCACTTTTCGTAACGCACTCGTTAATCTTTCATGAGCTTACTGCCCATTGCCCAAATCAAGCGCGCAAAGAGAATTTTTACTTCAAAAAACTCACATTCACATTTGTAGCATTACTAGCATTTTGAGGTATTTGGCATGGTCCGCTATGGCCCTTGTATATAAAGATATACATTTTTTTGTTCAATATAAGATATAGTAGTTGTGGGAAGCAATGAACCAATCGACTTATGACAGTGATCATTCGTATAGGAATATTTTTAACGCGAGGAGAGCCGTGCTTCTCTATACTACTGCATGGCATTTTTCCGAAGCTACGTAAGAGCCTGTTCAGATAATGCGTGTGAACTGAACTGTGTGCGCGGAGCAGGGTCTAAGATTTCGGTGAGATGCCGTGCAGTAGTGCTGTACTCTAATAGCCCTATTAAACGATCCCAACCTACTAAAACCTTAGGAAACTCGTCAGCGCCTCAGCCCAGAATCCTTATATTATAAAAAAAAAACTCCGCAACAAGGGTTCAGGATCTACAGGCAACAGGATCCCTCCAGCGACAGGTCTCTGCCAAAAGGCCAGACTTCTCCTTGGGAACGGTCCGGCTACCTCTGAATAGTCCCCACGATATCAGAACCGTGCAATGGGGTCAGGTTCTCTGATCCCTGGCCCCAGTACTCCAACGGAGTATGCCACCCATTTGTCCCAGACCCGCCAGTCATCCCATTCTACGCCGCCGTCAGCTTATTCAAGGGGACGGGTGGAGGACCCCTTAGTTGAGCTGGATGTCAAAAAAACTAACTCTTCTGGCTCAATGACCTGACGTGAGTCTTGCCCTCCGAAACCAGAGTTCTCCACCTCGCACGATCTTGCGCAATTTCGCGCCTTTCACCAAGTCACTCCATCGATACCTGGGGCGACCTGATTTATGCCTAGTTGGTCGACTCAGATACGCTCTCTTAACAGCCCGATCCTCCCCCATGCGTTCGACGGGTCCAAGCCACCGCCGCTGATGGGATTTTGTGACGCCTATGATATTTGGCTCAGACACAAGCTGGTTAAAGAAACCGAGAGCTGGATATCTATTTATAGAAATTAGATTAGCCTACAAGCACCTCACGGATAATCTTCTGATGGATCTCGCCCACATTCGAACCTTGCAATGCAGCGCCCAACATTTTAGTAAGAGGTAGTGCCACGCTGCATGCATGCAGCCGAATTGGACCGGCATGAGAGGGGCGGTATCTCTCACTTACACGATACCAGCATAAAGTAACTGTCACATTTCGTATCGTGTGCAAGTAGCCGTTGGGGGGCAACACTACTGTGTATCGTCAATGCGGATGTCCATGGGCGTCTACGTCACGAAAGCGCGAGCGGCGGAGGAGGGCACGGCGCGGCGAGTGAAGACCGGCGAACACACGTTACTCCGACAGCGCATCGACTCGCGACTACACGTACGTTTTTACAAGTCGTTTAATAAACTCCAGTTACAGTCCACGGTTTTTAATTTTCTACATCACCCTAAATAAGGCTCTGAGCCTAAACATCAGTTGTGTGGTCTAAAGCACACACTTTATATTAGTAAAAGGGTGCAAAGGAGCCACGGGCCTCTTAGTAACAACCAACACTTACAAATATTCGCGATAGATGTTATACAGATGCGTTGCCCTCCTCCCTCCTTCCAGAGGATCAAGCTCTGGCGGGGCCCGGGGCTTGGAGACCTTAGAGTTGAGAAAAAGGGGACCATTTATATATACAAAACTAGCTGTGCCCGCGGTTTCAACCGCGAAATCCATATAAACTTCAACACCCTATTTCACCCCCTTAGGGGTTGAATTTCTAAAAATCCATTGTTAGCGGATGCCTACGTCGTAACATCTATCTGCAAATTTCAGCTGGATCCGTCCAGTGGTTTGGGCTGTGCGTTGATAGCTGGCTATGTCACGTTTGAGTTTTGTATATTTAGATGATCTTAAGGCCACTACTCCCTAAGCTTTACTGACCCAGGCTGCAGCCCTACTAAGCCCCTACCTGGATGCGGCGCTGCCTCCTTCCATGGGCAAACTCACGTACCGCACGAAACGATAGCGCAGCCGTCACTTTACACCTGTATCGTGTGGAGTACCACTCCGGTCTTACCGGCCCAATTCAGTCGCAAATATGACACCTCTTACAGACACATACTTACTTACTCCGCTGGCTCAGTGACCCGAAGTGAGTCTTGACCTCCGACAAGAGAGTCACATACACATACGTGTTGTATATTCTATTTTATCTTAGAAAGAAATAGAAATATTATTTACTAGCAGTGCCCCGCGGTTTCACCCGCGTTTAATTCCTATGAAATCCATATAAACTTCAACATCCTATTTCACCCCCTTAGGGGTTGAATTTCTAAAAATCCATTCTTAGCGGATGCGTACGTCGTAACATCTACCTGGATGCCAAATTTCAGCTTGATCCGTCCAGTGGTTTGGGCTGTGCGTTGATAGATGGCTATGTCACGTTTGAGATTTATATATATATATATAGATTATCATTTTGTAATAATCCGAGATATCCCAATAGCACAATTTGCTGTAACAAATTTTTGCTTTTTCTATTTTATTATGAAAATATGAATATTCATATCAAGACAAGTATGACTATGTAACAAAATAATACATATTGTATCTACGGTCGCAAGTCTGTATTGTATGTACATTAAATATTTAAACAAACCATATTTCAACTGTTTTTAGATTTTTTATATTATGTTCGTGTGCTTATTTGACTCTCACGTAAAAGTACCTTAACGGATTTTGATACAACTTTATTAATCTGTCGTAAAAATACCCAACCAGGTTGTAGGCAATAAACAAAATAATGGTTGCCTTGGGATAGATTTTACGCGAGGAAACTGCGGGGCGCAGCCAGAAATAAATACGTCCATATTATACAATAACATAAATAGATAAATCTTGTCATAAATACGTTTTAAATAAGAGCGAAAATTTTATTTATTATTTGTAAACAGCGACATCTGTCTATGAGTAGCTTGCTGTAAATGTGATATGTAGATGTCGCTAGCTGCACTTACACCATTATTTAACGTTAACAACATTATTCTTAATTTACTATTTTTTTACCACTTAAATTAACGTTAGTAATTATTAGATTACTCGGAAATTGTTAGTAAAAGAGGTCTTATATTCTTCTTCTAGACGACAAAATGCATTTTGTCGTCTTCTAAATTCAAACTTGTTTTGCGTCAGTTGTGATTTTTCTTTTAGCAACTATCAAATTCGTGACAAAGATGATAAATCAAAAGTGTAAAAATTAAGTTTTGGGATTTAAAAATCTCAAAATGGTGCGGTGGAGGTCTGCTTTATTTTTGGCAATGTTGATTTTATTAAACGTATCATATTCTTACGAGGAACACGAAGATGATGTCCAGGAGTAAGTATTGCTGTCATTTCAGTACACACCAAATTAGTAACAGAAGCAAGTGAATTTTCGAAACCTTTTTGGTATCCAACGTTTCTCTCTGTAACTGAATTGTATAGTGATAAAAATAGTAATATACTCTACGAGCTATTCTTATAGCTAGCACTTAGCGTATATGTATGCATAAAAATAATGTCAATCGGTGTAGCTGTTTCGGAGGAGAATAGACACAAAAGTCGTAACACATTTTTGTATACACGAATTGGAAAATCTTCAGAAATGTCAAACCCAAGTATTTATTATTTTTTTGTTTATAATTTTATACATGAATATTAGCGCTAATATTCGTAATATCAAAACAAATCAATAAGTAGTCAAGTGTGAGTCGTACACCGTGGTGTCTCAATTTATTTGGTAATGCTCGTAGCATTATAACAATATACTTTGACAAACTCATTTTGCCTGCTACCCTTTTTATTAAGTGAACTAAAACTACAAGTTTATAACGATTTCTTTTTCAGTGATAAATCTATAATTTATCAATTTTCAAAATTTCTTTTTATTTGTAGGTATTGCAAGTTCTTACTTCTTGACTGTAAGTCGACTGTGAATACCATACAAGTAGTTGGCGTGCATTGCTAAAATTTATAACAGATGTATGTTTTGACTAGCTGTGCCCCGCGGTTTCTCCCGCGTTTAATTTTTAAGAAATCCAAATAATTTTCAACACCCTATTACACCCCCTTAGGGATTGAATTAAAAAAAAATCTTTTTAGCGGACGCCTACGTCATAACATCTACCTGTATGCTAAATTTCGGTCCTATCCGTCTAGTGGTTTGGGCTGTGCGTTGATAGATAGATATGGAATGATAGTGTCAGTCACCTTAGAGTTTTATAAACCTAGTCTAGCCATAAGTTCTGTTACAAAGAAAAAGAAAAATGAATTGCAAATAACATTTATTACTTTTACAGTGTGTTAGTTTAATAAGCACAAGAATGGTATTTTGATACGCTTGTGCCGATGTTTTGATACCTTCTTCACAAAAATATGGCTCAGTCACTCCTTCATAGCTAACACACCACTAAACCATCACTGAAGTTGGATAATACCCACTTTGCATTTTGTCGACTAATTGAGAAACTTCCTTAGAGCTTTGAGCATAAATACGGTCATTTTGTTTGTTAAAATATTGCTCAATGGTAAAAATTTTCTCATCCGTAAACAAAATTTTTCTGTGACCTCCCTTTGCATACTGCTTCAGTAGTTGTTTCACATTTTACCACCCTATTCATCTTTAATTGGCTTCATCTCTAAAAATAAGGTTTCACATCTTTTCGAGATACGACAAGATCGCTTTCCTGCGTCGATATTCAGAGATATATAAGATGTCACTCGAGCGAAGCAGTGTACTATAAAATTATTATTACAGGGGCGACGAAGAGGACGGCGACGACAAAGAAGAAGACGACGAGGACGTGACAGAGCTCCATTCGCAGACCTCTTACGGGCGCCGAGTGCCCACCTCCACCTCCGTCATGCGGGCCACGCGCACCAGGCGGCGCCTGCTCGAGTGCTACATCTGCAAGTACAGGAAGGACGTGCCGCTGCAGAGCTGTCTGGACCCGGCCAAGTTTAAGTACGCGCACAAGCCTCTCTAATTATTTTTTGATATTTTATTTTATTTTTTATTACACTAATGCTGCAGTGCTACATCTGCAAGTACAGAAAATTCGTGTAAATAAGTACACACTAAGTCCCATCAAAAATTTTTTTACTCACACTGATGCAGCATTGCTACATATGCAAGTACAGGACGGATTTGCCTCTGCAGAGCTGTCTGGACCCGGCTAATTTTAAGTACACAACAGCCCCTCTAATTTTTTTTCGCTTATATTAATACTGAAGTGCATCGCCTGCAAGTACATGACTCATTTGCCTCTGCAGAGCTGTTTGGACCCGGCCAATTTTAAATACATACAAGCCCCTCTAATTTTTTTTCGCTTATATTAATATTGAAGTCCTACATCTGCAAGTACAGGAAGGACGTGCCATTGCAAAGCTGTATAGACCCGGCCAAGGTTAAGTACACACTCAAGTCCCCCTAATATGTGCTTTCATATATTTTAAGAAGACGAATGGACAGGGAGTATAAAGGTAGAGGTGCATGCATGAATGCAGCCGAATTAGGCAAGCACGTGGAGATACCTATTGCTGCTGGTAATTTTGTGAATAGCCGGTGGCCCATTGGATGAGAGAAGGATACAAGGCATTTGCACAAAAATCATGCAGAAATTTGTCACATTGCTTCGATGGCTTGTTTAGGAGACTATAAAAAAAGAGCTAAACCGAGATCATTTTGAGATCTCGATATAGGACGCCGCGGAGCGTGACCTGCGTCTAGGGTTACCAGATGGGAAGACTAAAACATCCGGTCTAAATTTAAAAAACAACGAATTCTTTCTAAGAGAGGTTTGAATTTTAACATTTAATTTTAAGGCTGATTAATGGTGACCATACCCTATTTATGTTTTGTCGGGAGACTTTTTTTCGGGATTCCCTCCAATCTGGCAACCCAACCTGGCTATGTTGGCCAGAACCGCCTCTAAGACCCTGTTCAGAATAAGCGAATTACATGGACTGCATAGACCGCGCGTCGTTCTGGACCCAACGACGCCCGAATATCTTGACACGCCGCCAGCTCGCGCTTCGAACGCGCGAGTCGAGAGTCAGCAGCGTCAGTACGGGACTTACATGTAGCTTTAGTATCTCGGCAACGTGCGAGCGTCGAAAACGCTCAATCTGAACAGGCTTTAAGCAGAAAACAGTTAGTGTCACACTGCATGCATACATGTAGCCGAATTGGGTCGGCACCTCCCGCTTACACGAAACCGGCGGGAAATGTCAGCTGTGCTGTCGCATTTCGTCCGATGTGTAAGTAACCTCGGAGGGAGAAGGAGGAAGGGGGGTGACACAACTGTATAACATCTATGAGGGTGTCTATGGGCGTTGGTAGTCATGAATATTTCTCGGTTTTCCTCTTATACCATGAAAAAGGTTCAAAGTTATCGAGCAAGAGTAAGATGTAGCTCTAAAATCTCGGCAACAAGTGAGCGTCGAAAACGCTCAATCTGGAAGGGCCCTAAGCAGCGGTAACGTTTCAGCGTCGCCACAGAGACCTGCCACAACATGAACGAGAGGTGCTTCACGGCGGTGGAGACGGCGGAGATGCAGGAGACTGAGGTGGTGTCGGTGACGCGCGGCTGCCGGTCCAACTGCGTGGGCACGCCGGACGTCACGTGTTGCGAGGTGCCTTTTTTATAGTATACTAGCTTTTACTCGCAGCTTTGCTCGCGTGGTAGTAAAAAAAATGTATGGCACTCCTCAGTCCTGCAACTATCTCCATACTGAGTATTACATCGATCTGATGATGTACTGATTTAATGTAAAAGAAGGACAAGCAAACAAACAAACACACTTTCGCATTGGTATGGATATATACCTAATATATTATATTAACGAGCACTTACCCACCAACCACCCTTGCTCATACCCACCTCTCGGTATACTACTCTAATCGCGGGAGATGCACGGGGGTTTGCTCACCGGCTCTGTTCCCTAACGTGCAATTCTTGCCACAAATTGTTTTAGTTCCATAAGCAACAAGCAATCGGTGCCATTTTCATGACTACCGACGTCCATAGACATCCGCATAAAAGCTATACAGATGCGCTGCACTCTTTACTCCTCCCACACCGCATGAAACGCGACAGCACAGCTGTCACTTTACGCCGGTCTCGTGTAAGCGAGAGGTACCTCCGCGGTCGTGCCGGCCCAATTCGGCTGCATGCAGTGTGGCACTACCTCTTACAAAAATATACAAACAAATAGACGTTTATTTTGTAAAAGTTCATACAGATAATAGAAAAATTACCAATGATCATGATACTATCAATGATCAAGCATATAGTATAAGCTACGGCCAACGATCGGATCCATTTTCATGACTAACGGACGCCCGTAACGTCCGAAGTTATACAGATTCGTTGCCCCCCTCCCCTCTCCATGGACCACCGGATACTTACACAACACGAGTGACAGCACTGCCGGCACTCTTGTAGCTAACGAAATATTTCTTCGTTAGTACATAGGTACATCAATTGTATACATGAAGGAGGAACGACCAAGAGAGAATCTCTTCCAGAGGGAGGTGAAAAAGACTAAGAGTTGTTCGACAGTCTCCAGAATGAAAAGGATTTGGTCTAGGGATGGTGACATTCTTACAATCACCGAGAGTGTTTTAAACGAAGGAGCGAATATTTTGGAAATACGTATGAGTCGGTCCGAGACGATGGATGTCTCCTGTCTCAGTGATACAGTGATGGGAGGTAGCATACCTGGGCACTTTGCAAGAGGTCATTAAAGGCTGCGGGAATAGACCAAGTGACTGCTGAGATGATCAAATATAACGATTTTGCATTTAGGGACTCTTTTTGGGTCCTCTCTAATGCTTGCTAGGGGACTGACAGAGTGTAGTCATTGTATGAAGGTTCACGTATGGACTGCAATAGCTATAGGGCCATCAGCTTGATAAGCTTTGAAAAGATAATTCAATAAGGTCTCTCTCTCATATCTCTCTCTCTCTCTATAAGGTGTCCAAAGGAATGTTGTGGAAGTTTTCTCACTCCGCAGTATCGTAGACAACCTGGATGTAGATAATCTGGATGTAGGTCGGAAATTTTTCTGCGATTTTGTGGATTTGGAGAAGGCTTTTGACATAGTTGCGCGAAGGAAACTTTGGAACACATTACCTGGTTCCAGGATAGATGGGTCTACGCTGCATGCTTTGCAATCCATATATTGGGGTTGCAATATTTTCATGAAGCAGAGTTGTGTGGTTGTGAGAATATTGGTGTACAAATGAATGTGCTGAAAACTGAAATGTTAGTATTTGGAAGAGAAGTAAAGAGTTGTGGTCGATGATGTAATGTTGGAACCAGTTTGTGTAGCTTGGTTGTACTTTGAGCAGGATGGGAAGGAAAAGTAAATGTAAATAAATAAATAAATGCTTTATTGCACACCAAAACAAAAAAAAAATTCTTACAATGTATATAGGTAGTATTAAATGCACAATAGGCGGCCTTATTGCTTTAAAGCGATATCTTCCAGGCAACCGTCACTTGAAAGATGTATTGCTTGGATTGATAGGCATGCAAACATAACTTAACTAATTTTAATCAATAAAAACTTAAATTAAACTAATAACAAATAAGTATACAAAATCCATATTGTGGAAACTGAATACTAGCGAGAGAGAGAAAAAAGAAAAGAAAAAGAGAAGCAGACACAAAATGTAGTGTTGGGAAAGTTGCTTAAAATCACGGTATTAAGCCAGGGCTGCCGTGCATGTGCTGGTATGTATATTTATATTGATAGGGCACTGTCCGTAGGCATCAAGACTTTACGCAAGCAGCGGGTTTGTTGAGAAGAATTTGAATGTGATCCTAGGAAGCCAGGCAAGTGTATCGTGACTCCCTGCCGGTAGGCAACACATCTTTTCGCCAATTCCCTAACAGTACACCGTTGATGTTTTATTATCGTAAGCGCAATATCTTTACAATAAAATGGCGAGTGAAAATCGAAACCCCGATTTTTATCATTTATGAATGTTTTCTTTTTTTTTTCAGTCGAATCGATGCAATAACCAACAGTTTTCACTGCCAATGTTCCAAGAAATACGACAAACGGTAAACAAATCAACCAAGTCCATTCAGCAAACGATATTATATTTCGTGACAATACTATTACTACTACAGACTGTAGTGAAGGTTAATATTTTATAGCCTTCTTGTGTCCCAAAACTACAAAAAGATGTATTTACTTATTTATACTAATGGTATACGGCAAGAACTTACATCAAACAAATCAAACTATTATTCAAAAGTATTTATTTCACTGTTTAAAATACAATTAGAAATATCTTTTCCTATTGTATTTTGCACTTTATTTATACGATCCGATAATCAATATCTTTATATCGTAGTCTACTCTATTTATAAATAATATACAGGGAAAGACATTTATTACAAGGTTTAAACATAGCATGTAATAATATTACATTGGGGACTGTTCTATCGTATGTATTATTACTACATTCTATGTTTAGTACTTTATATTAATGACTATGTCTATTGTAAAGGGGCTTAATACTCGTCATTTTTAGGCCCTCTGTGTCTGTTTTTTGCTAGTTTTGTTTGTAACGTTTTTGTGCGTAGAATGTAAAGTTTAAGTAAATATCAGATTAATTTATGTCTCTTTTATTTTACATCGTTAACAATTCTGATAAATACCTATATTTTTTTCCCCCCCATGGTATAGGGGGGCAAAAGAGCAGTCGGAGCCATTTTCATGACTACCGACGCCCATAGACATCCGTATAGAGACTACACAGATGCCCTGCCCTCCTTTCTCCTTCCACCTCTATAGGCCACCGGCTAATTACACCGCACGAAACGCGACAACACAGCTGTAACTTCACGCCAGTCTCGTGTGAGCGAGAGGTACCTCCCCGGTCGTGCCGGCCCAATTCGGCTGCATGCAAGCATGCAGTGTGGCACTACCTCGTACAACTGACTAATAATTTTTTGGTAACGTAGAATGCACTACCGACTAAACCACTGTGGGGATGCCTTCAGCCGCTATAATTGGAGGGTCCCGGACCTACAAGCAACAGAATCCCTCTAGGCTGGCCTAGATGAAAAGGCCAGACTTCTCTTTGGAGACTGTCCGGCTGCCTCTGAACAGTCCCTACTACGACGGTGGAACCGTGTAATGGGATCAGGTTCTCATTCTGGCCCCAGCACTCCAAAGGAGCACACGACTATGCCCGCCAGTTGTCCTATTCCACATCGCCATTAGCTGAGAAGGAGCAGCAGCAGCGGCTGCTGACAGGGACGGGTGGAGAACCCTCCAGCTGAGCTGCTCTTAGTATGGCCTCTCACCCCAAGCTTGTCCATGGGTGGCCCTGCCCGTAATAGCCTTGGGGATCACAGAGGCACGCAAGCACCACTACAAGGTGGCAGTATCTTCGGGGGTGACCAATAACTCCTAACTGATGGTGCTTAAGAATTGAAGCAAGCATGCTAGCCACTTCACGAAATGTCAGGCCAAGTATCATTGGATACACTGAGTCAAGAAACTAGCGATGTGGAACCCCTTTTTTTTCGTTTGGTTTCGGATGTCTATGGACGACGGTAAGCAGCACCTGTTTGTTTTCGCCGTATATTATAAAAAAAACCACTAAATAAACCTATTACATTAATTGAAATAATTTAAGCCACAAAGTCCAAAGAAATACACTCAAAGCCTCCTCAACCTGTGAGAAATATTGAAAAAGGGTATTTGGAAGTGAAAATTTGACGTAATAGGGACTACTTGTGCCAACCCTTAGGGCTTATCAAGCGGAAGGACGGCGAGGGTCACTCGACCTCCACGGTCAAGTCGCGGCCAATCGAGCGTGCGATGTGAGGAGACTGAATAATGTCACGAAAAAATGTATTTTTTGAAGATGATTTTGTTCTACCATAACTATTTTTTTAAAACAAGCAAGAAAGCATGTTATATAGTAATGCTTTATTTTCAATCGACGTAATCTATAAAATACTTCGGGATTTTTGACAGTAGACCACACAATAGGTAACTTTTGTATCGTAAAAAAATATTTATGCGAAACGTAATTAATACGATTCGCGGTCTCACTTTTTCTTAATGGACTCTCAGTAGTAGGTGTACAAACTTATATATACGGTAAATTATAATATTTGTATGATTTTAATATATTTTTTAAAAATTATCAGCCCGAGATAGTTGGATCATTTAGGAGAAAAATTGAGACGTTATGGCTATCGGAATTCTGAAAGAAGATTTTTGCTTCCATGACGTCATTGAATATAGCAAGTCCATCTCATTGTGTAAGTTTGGAAACGATTGTATTATTTTTATAACTAAAGTCTTATGTACAATTTGTGTGCTAATTGTATCAAGTTTAGTTAATGAATATTATTATTTTAAACTTTATCGATTTATAGCTGCGTCTCGCGGTTTCACCCACGTAAATAAATATTTTATATTAATATAAAATAAATAGAATATCATCCCATGGCATCCCATAGGAACAATTTTTTCGGGATAAAACTATCCTATGTGTTAATCCAAGTTACCTTCTATATGTATGCCAAATTTCATGAAAATCGGTTCATAACTTTTTGCGTGAAGAAGTAACAAACAAACAAAAAATTCATATTAGTAGTAGATAACTACATCGTTTATTTAAAATATCGACTTTATAAAATTTTAAATTAATTAGCTATGGAAACTAGCTTCCTTTGTTCTTCGTAAACGTAGAAACTTGAAAACTAAGGTTCAACCAAAACCTTAGTCTTATTTGTTTCAGATGCTTAGATATCATGATAGGAAATATAGTGATAATCCCATACTATTTTTTGTTTAGTTTTCTTTTATAAAAATAGTTTACTAAATTTAGCAAGTGAATGATGGCGAGAGGATGATGTTGAATCACTGCGGATCACCCTTATGATATTGACCCATAAGAATTTTCAATAAACACCTTCCACCCTCGCCACTCCATTTGGGGTGTCCACTTAAGAAGCCGGATCACTTGTTCCAACATATGGACCAAATCGCTCGGAAGGGAGAGATTTATTCGCAAACTTTCAAATGCGGTCCAATCACCCCTTCTGCGTGGTAATAAGGTTCATTTTATAAGAGCTGCGGGGAAAACTTCGTGGGTGCGGGGAAATTTTTGCGGACGAGAAAATTCCCTATATCCGGGCCGGACGTGGTGATTTTTATTGGCTCCGAGATTGCGTGTGAAAACTCGACCAAACGGGGGATTGTTTGGGAATCGAGTTGCGGGACTTTTGTCGTGTCATTTGTTCATCGGTGATTATGTGACAGCGTGCGAGTTTTTGGGAAAGCAATTCTTTATAGTATAAGATGGCAAAGAAGCAGTTGAGACCTGTTACCTGTTATATTGAATACCGACGTCCGTATACATCAGCTTAGTAGTTATCTGATGCGTTGCCTTCTTTCCTTCCCACCACCCGAAACCCAAAAGAATAGATGGAACTTTGCGTCTACACGTGTAAGCCAGAGGTTGGGTTTGAGCTTTAAATTGAAATTGGCGAGCCCAATTCGTCCGCTACTTCTTTCTTATCTTGATCTTGCTAAATGTTTACCACTAAAACAACATAACAATCTTAAAGATAAATTCTGACTTAACTACTTTAAGGTCATTCTTTTTTGTCTTACTATTTTTTTTATTTGTTTTATCGGCGGATCGCACGTGCTTTGCTACCAAAATACTTTTTTTTCCTTCAGAGCGTTAAACCGTGAAATATCGGTTGTGCCGTGTACGGTCCGCACCTGGGTAGTGAGGTGACACAAAAATATGATCGATCATGTCATTCGGCACGCACCGCCGCATTGGACAACGTAGATTTGCACAAAGTCTAAAATATAGTGACGTGACTGTACCGATTCGTATCGATAATAATATTGAGTAAATTACTAAGGATTCAATGCGGATTTATTAATTAAAGAGGTGACGTATATGAATTAAAGATTTAGTAGCATTAAAAAGTTTAGTTTTTACTTAGTGTTGATGAATTAAATAAATATAACATTAATTTATTTTAAATGTCTATAAAATTTCATGTTTACAATCTTGTAAATTATTGTTTAAAATAAAATTGCATTTATTTTGACGTTTTATCCATCCCGTTATTTCGTTTAATTAGTTTTAATACCAGAATAATTTTCAAAAACTTCATGATAATTATAAAACTAAAAGCAATATTAGATGCCTACATAGAATCATAATATAAATATAGTCATTAAAACGTTATTTCTTCATATTTTCAAAACAATGTTATATTAACGATTTAAATTTTTCATGTGATTAATTAAATTTAAAAAATGTTTTCATTTCATTCGACAATTATTGTGCTAAATAATTCCGTTCATATCTTTAACATCGATCACAGCAAAATACTTATAAAGATTATCGATAAAACAACAGCGATCCCTCACTAGCGCCCAGTGACAAGCTTAATACGCATTATTGACCCGATGATCAATGATCCACGGGTATTTAGATCAATAAAATTATGCAAGATCACTGTCTCATTGTCGCTCGTATTGACCGATTTACCATTCAGGGTATTGATCGAGACTGTCCCTTCGTAGGGACAGTCTCGATCATTTATAATATCAGTTCTATATTCTAGATGCGGATTTGGATTGGAAGAGGTGTTCTCTCGGCCTACCCTATTAGGGAACAAGCGGAAAGATATATGTTGTGAGACATTTAAACACTTCTTTAGTCATTTATAGCAAGAGGTTAAGTCATGTTGCAATAGCAGGATTGTGCTCGTGATTTTTGGGAGGATTACAATAAGATACCAAGTGATGTTTTTTTTTTATTTCGCCAAGTGAATGCTATGCTGTCGAGTTTCGTGTAGTTTGCGTTTCCTGTAGCCCAATGTAAGGGAACATGGAACGAAAGAAACATTTGTTTAACAGTTATATAGATATATTATATGTACATGACTATTGACGACACACCAAAAGACTCGACTGCTCATCTGCCTTTATACTATAAAAAAGGTAAAGTCCTCACCGGTCTTGATGACGTCATTAGTAGTGATAGATTTATGTAGGTAATTATTATTGCTAAGTACCGTTCTAGGAAGTTGGTTAGCAAACAACAGTCTTAGGGCCGGTGTCACCGGTGGCTAGTATAGTGACAACTAGCTAAGTGACAGCATTAAGTAGTGTTCGGTATCACCTTTGATTTTTCATTGATAGGTGAAATTTACACAAAGTCAAAAAAACTTACGGAGCGTTACCGTCAGTTTTTTAGGGTTCCGTATCTCAAAGAGAAAAAACGGAACCCTTATAGGATCGCTTTGTTGTCCGTCTGTACGTCTGTCAAGACCTTTTTCTCTAAAACGCTTGAAGGGATTAAGCTGAAATCTTTGTCAAATACGGAGGTCAGTTACGTCTTGACGCCTTGAAAAAATCACACTTCTAAGTTAACACAATAAAAAGTTATAGCCATTTATGCACAAATTTTGTATGAAAACGCACTTTTTCGAAAACCTATAGGGTACTTTCCCGTTGAGCTAGAATTCTGAAATTTGGCAAGAAGTAACAGACAACAAGACCTTACAGTATACATATAGGAATAAATCTAAAAATTGGTAAATAAATTTTATATCACTGGAAAAATCATTACCAACTTATGCATGTAGTTCGTTTCATACTAAATGTATGCAAGCATCCGCATATATAAGTTTGTCGCAAGGAAGTGTAATTTTCTCAACGTCTATTAGGTACTTTTACTCATACCTCCCGTTCCTACGGAACCCTCGGTGTGCGAGTCTGACTCGCACTTGGCCGGTTTTTTACATTTAAAAATAGCTTATTACATACCTAATATCGTCTTTTATAACTACTTCTGACCATTATTTATTATTATTTATTGGGTAGTAACCTGGCGAGACCGTTACAAAAATCACACATCGGCCGACGCCAATGAAGTTGTCATTCAAATTCAAAATTCAAATTCGATTTAAGTGAAACTTTTTTGTATTTACAAAATAAATATCGTATGACATGTTATGGCATTGTAACTACGGTAGTGAATCTGTGTACTAAATCAATAATTAAGTTTTACTTCAGTTGTGTGGTATAAAGCACATAGTACTTTCTTTTATACTTAGTTCCGCAACGGGCTAAACAACACTTTAATCAAAACGTATGAAACTGGCCCTTATTCCACTTCCAGTGTGTGTTATTGTATATCTATACATATAATAAAACAGTAAAATTTTAGTATCTGTACATTGAATATATTTACGAAAAACTAATTGGGGGCGATTTTTAAATAGTAACAGAACACTTATCTATGATTTTTAATTTTTTTGTTTGTCTGTTTGTCCGTTTGTTCGGGCTAATCTCCGAAACTACTGGACGGAATGAAACTTTACATTACTATAGCTTTCATATCAGAATAACATAATAAGTTAAAATTTTGAATATTTTTTGAAGTCTGAAATTCATGCGGGCGAAGCCGCGGGCGGAAGCTAGTTATAGAATAAATTAATATTTATTCTCGATTAACAATCAGAAGACGTCATCTTGGTCCGAGTTAAGTACGTAATGCATATTAACAAATATATTTACATCATTAATATAATTAATCCTTGAATTTAATAGATTTAGAGCTGGTTTCACAAATTCGAATTGATCGGAGGACCGTTGGGAAGAAAGGTTCAGTAGTGGTGGGCTCGCACCGGAAGATGGAGAGTTGGGTGGCTTCCAAGCCGGTTGAACGTCACGTGACCACTTGGTTTAGGTGGCGGGGAGTCGCTGGATGC
>LUGF01045089.1:149715-171238 GCA_001625245.1 Calycopis cecrops
ATTTTATGGAATGTAAAATTAATTTGGTAGTATTAATGTTCAATATGATATTGATATTGATTTGAATATTGATATTGCTCTAAATTAATAGTGTAAACTGGTAATTAATTAATTTTAATATTTAAATGAAAAAAAAATAATGCATAATTTTTAATCTAAAGCTTCTGCTATTACTGAATTTCTATCACTGAATCATTTTGCATAAATTTGGCACAGATTTATATTAAAATTCAGAGTGGCATAATTTTACTTTTTATCTTTAAAACAATGATTGATTGATTCAAAATATATTTCACGAGGGTATATCCGCGGGAAGTGGCTAGTAATGCTATATATTTACATGTATCACTGTCGTCACTAACGAACTTTAGTACCTAATATGCAAAATATCATAAATGAAAACAAATGGTTTTTTTTTGAAATTTCAATATATTAAGTAAAATATTTATTTTATAAGAGATTTAATTACTTTGCAGCTGAATAATTGTGCAGTCACTACCTACTAGGCAGGTAGCTCGCGCTCACGTGATACGCTCGCAAAGCGACACCCATGGTGTCGCGTTTCGTTCGATTAATTTCCATATGCTCATTGGAGGTGATGAGCCAAGAAAGGAAATGTGTTTATATGGGCGTTATGCGTTGGTAGGTATCAAAAGTCACCAACTGCTTATTTTCCTGATAGTCATTCAAAAATTTAAATCAAGTAAAATGAAAATATCTATTGTCGAGGCTGCAAACGTATTGTTGAGCTGCTGCTGGGGACGAAAAATTACCTCACAGACAGACAAATGAACTGAAATAATACAAACATTGTTTGGAAGACATTACTGTACTGTAAGAATTGGAAAATAATATGATAATATATTATTTATCATTTGTGCACCCTTACCTAAGTAAATTTTTTTTATCATTTCAAATAAAGATACTTTTTGGTTCTCCTACGTCAATAACATTCTTGGCGGCATGTAGTATGAAACCGTCCAAGGTCCGGGATGGTGACATTTGGCGTCCCGTGCTGCGCGCCGCCCGTCTGACCTATACCTTTGCACTTCATCCTCCGACTAACCTACGGCTACAAATTCCCCTGATGTACCAAAAACAACGAGTCGAAATATTGTAAGAATTTTTTTTTTTTTTTTATGATATAGGAGGGCAAACGAGCAGCCGAAGCCATTTTCATGACTACCGACGCCCACAAACATCCGCATAGAGGCTATACAGATGCGCTGCCCTCCTTTCTCCTCCCACCTCCATGGGCCACCGGCTACTTACACACCGCACGAAACGCGACAGTACAGCTGTCACTTTACGCCAGTCTCGTGTAAGCGAGAGGTACCTCCCCGGTCGTGCCGGCCCGATTCGACTGCATGCAAGCATGCAGTGTGGCACTACCTCTTACCATCGTCGAGTATTAGATTAACCTTCTTTTCTTTAGATTGACATTACGCTGCGGATGCGAAGATAATCCCAAAATAAATTCTTTTTATTAAAGAACACTGAAATCACAAAATGATATAAAATTGTTTGGAGAATGTCCATATCTTGACAGGGTCAAATGTATTTACGCGGTTTAAAAATTGTCAGTTTCTAGCACAAACATAAAGCTAATAGAGAAACGTACGTATCAGCTTTGCTAGGATAGTCAAATTTACCTTTATAACTTATAATAAAACAGCACAGAAAGTCCAACCAATTGATTAATCAATATGTTAAAGACAATTAAAGTAAAACGTTACTAGGATATTATATTAATCCTGATTTGACAACAAATTTTAAATTAGAATCTCCCAGAGAGGTCTTTTGAAAAATCGGTAATAGAACTAATAAGCCTCTGATACGACCATCATTAGTCCCAGTCCAGATTCCCACAGTAAATATAGTTATGAATTATTTAATGAAATCAGGTATCTGAAATTGTAAACTTTGGGACAATGGTACATAATGAATTAAAATTCAGCACGGGGTTTAAACGTAATAAATCTTCATAGAAGGCTATCTAACTGGGCATTATCTGATCCGGGACGGGCGGGGCTATTGTGAGACCGTTGGGGCCACATGGTATTCAAATTTGGTCCCCGGCCGGTCGGCAATTGCTGCCGACTGTTTTGACACCTTCATACATAAACATGCCCGTATTTAAACTGGGACCTGGCTGGTTTGGAAATGCCTATGCGGATGTGATACATGTCCGGTGTAGGGATGGGGCGATCCTATCGCAGAATTGGAAGAACTTTACAGAATCTGATTCGTTCATTGAAAGATTATCGTATAGGTATTTGGAGCAACAGTTCTCAACACAAACATTTTCGCAAGTAAAACTGAAAACTAGTCGTCACATAACAACCTCTTTAGTTCTGTCGATCCAATTTGATTGCAATGACACTAGTTCTTAGGAAGCCTTGAAGTATTTAGGTAACGCAATTTTTAAGGATTTTTGATTTATTTCATACTTCCACTACTAAACACCTATGGACTTCACGGTGTGATTTGCAAGAGTATGAGTCTTGCAAATCTTGAAAGATTCATACTCTTTCAAGTCACACCGTGAGGTCCAATCTTCAATGATTATCTACGAATCTGGACTGGCGGCATGAGAATCTTTAATCTTGACTGATCGTCAACACTTCATCTTCACATCACAAATGCGGTCTCCTCCGAAATGTGTATATGTGTGTCGTTCTGTTCTTTGCACATAACGACTCAAGAAATCTTTTCAGTTTCAAAGCTAAACACACGAGAATTAAACAAGGTTTCCCATTAATAATAATTGTATGATTAGAGTTAAGAGACATCATTAAATATCTTTTCGCATAACAGTAGTGCCTCGAGGCCTGCTTCTATATAACATAATACATTTCAAGTCACCATTGTGAAGACTAATGCTATTATTAAGCTGGGCTTCTTGCGGTCCACTCGCTTATTATTCTCTTATTTCTTTATTGTATTATAATAATGCAACACAGGGACGAGTTAAACAAAAGCCAAGTTCCGTGTGATTTTTTTAAATAGAAAGAGATTATTTTTTTAATTTATAGCTTCTATCTTGCGCGTATATTGGGCGTAAAGGAGTCTTATTAGATCGCATACGTCCAATTGTAATAAAAATCAACATGACAATAATTCTCCTAGCAACAAAATAAATGTGTCACCTGAATCGTATGTAATTAATTGCCTTAAATCTAAAAAATAAATAATTACATATTTATATTTTGTAATTTGGTACATAATATGTTTGTTTGTATATTTTATATGTTATAATAAAAATAAATCAATTCTTGATGATTGAATATATATTTATTATAGTTGCGTGAAATAAGATTAAGCTGCCTCCCTTTGTAGATATCTACCTACTGGACCACCCGGGATTATATTTTATTTATTCCATATTAACAAATTATATGACTGCCTTATGTTGTTTTATAGTTATTTAAAATATCCTCATAATTATTTTATTGGAAATACAATAGACAAAAACAAAGCTTTTTTTGTATTTTTTAACACTCATTACAAACGAATTCTTTTATTTGGCTCTCACACTACCGCGCGCACGAAAAGATAATGTTATAAACAGGTGTACAAATGGAAATAAGGAAACGGATTGAGGAATTGCGTGTTAGATTTATTGACACGCGGTTAAATTTGCGGCTTGTAACGGTGAACGCCGTTGTACTGGTGACAGTACGTTTAGTAAACAAACTGTGAGATACCTTTACAGAAATAAACTTGGATGAGTAGGTAATGTCGTTTTAGGGTAAGAGAGTGTTCTTTTTGACGTGATAACTTATTATAAATAGATGAACGTCCGCTGCATGTACGAAAATTACCGGAAACCGACAATTAAGTCAATATTTTTTTTAATTATAATTTAAATTTTTTTTTTAAATTTTTTTAAAGTATCACTGACGTCCATGATTATCAGCACAATTAGAGCGCAGCTGCTCTTTTATGACTCATAACCCTCAATGTGCATGGTTAATCACAATCATGCAGGACACCTCACGAAGCTGGTGCTGTGAGAGCAGGAGCTACCTCTTTGTCAGTGTCCGCCCAATTCAGAGAGAGACCAATGAAACAGCATGGCGCTGTTCCGCAGTTTGAGGAAGATGCTCATCAAGTTTATCGCACCCTAGAAGTCAGTTGAAAGTCATCTAAGGATTGGTAATCTTGGCTTTAAAATATAGTATATGCCGTAACAGCGAGTATCACAATCGCAAAGACCTGACGAGAAGACACTCAACATCAACCAAAAATGCTCACCCATCAAGATGCCACTCACACTCAGCTTTGCTTAACCAAGACAATAAACGAATTCAGCCGTTACTCCTATTGTATAAAGCACCCGTAAAGTTAAGCAATACGAAGAAGCGCCAGATGTAGCACCAATGCATACATTTGCATATTAAAATGCACTCCGACCTTGTTGCTATCTAGATTTTTGATATCACCTCTGCCCTTTGGCATGGCATACGAAATAATTTAATTTAGATACCGTTAAAGAGCCCTTCATTAGGGCACGTGTACACTATCGATTTGTTATTCGGTGTTATAAACATCACCATTGGGCAGCTAGCTATCTCTCAGTTAATCGAGAAAGATGTAAAGTGACAGCTGTGCTGTCGCGTTTCGTACGGTGTGTATGTAGCCGGTGGCAAGAAAATCAGGAAGCAGGGCAACGCATCTGTATAACCTCTGTGCGGATGTGTATGGCGTCAGAGATCATGAAAATAGCTCCAAATGCTCGTCTACCCCCTAATATTATAATTTTTTTTTGATTGCCCTCTTTAGTGGTAGAATGTTAAGCCGTAGATCTTGAGGTTCCAGATTAGTCACAGGTTGAATTTAAAGTACCTTCTATTAGGTACACCTTTTTTAATCTTAGATTTGGAATTCAGGAAGTTGGCTTGTTTCCTTGAGTGTGTCTTGGAGAGCATGTTAAGCCGCCGCCAAACCTGCGCTTGATTTCTTTTTGACTGAGTCAGACTACCGGCCCCTCGGAGTAGAAGAATAAGGGAATACATAGTGCGTTTGTGTGCACACACGTGCATTATAATATTCCGCTGTTGCTGCCTTCTGCCGACAGAAACTAAATACCGACAAAAATGTAAACATTTATCATGTGTGTCTTTGGTTTAGCTGCACAACAGAGAAACCTATAATTGAAATTATTATACTATATTATTATATTATATCGAGCCAATTATGTGGCCCATTGTTGATTGATTGGCGTGATGCAGCTCTGAACAGAGAAAAATGGAAAAATTGGGGGAGGACTTTGCCTAACCATGGGACACAATTGAAATAAAGTAATAAAATACGTCAGTATAGCTGTCACTACCAGCCGATATCATGGGGTCAAGATATCTCACCAAAAGACATCTACTACCTGATACTGGCTCCTCGAAGGCGCTGCAGGTCGCGAAATCAAGCTGCTGGCATCCAGCGTCTCCCCGCGTCCCACCTTGGCCAGTTCATCAGACAAGATCATCACGAAAGAGATATGAGGCTTCGTGCCTGCCAATCTGATTTATAAATGTCAGAGCACTGCAATACAGTAGAAGTTTTCAGTGGTTGGTGTATAGAAGACACTTCCATGTCACTATCATAAGGTCATCTACACTTGATGCATAATTTTTTTTTTTATTGATGCATAAATTTTAGTAAGAGGTAGTGCCACACTGCATGCTTGCATGCAGTCGAATTGGGCCGGCACGACCGGGGAGGTACCTCTCGCTTTATACACGAGACTGGCGTAAAGTAACAGCTGTGCTGTCGCGTTTCGTGCGGTGTGTAAGTAGCCGGTGGCCCATGGAGGTGGGAGGAGAAAGGATGGCAGCGCATCTGTATAGCCTCTATGCGGATGTTTGTGGGCTCGTTTGCCCTCCTATATCATAAAAAAAAAAATTGTGCTGACCCTCAGGTAAATTTTCGATTATTGTCAAAATATCTCTAAATTCTATCCTTAAAGGTGCCATAAGTATTCAAAAGCGATTAATATTAATCAAGAAATGATAGAAACAATAGAAAATAAGATAAACATTGAAGATGTATATTCGACCTAAGAATCTATATTCCATACACTGTAATAGTAATGAACAACAAAATAGTGCGACGGTAACATATGGCATAATTGTTCCATAGACTGACGCAAATCTGGGGCCAGGGGCCAAGCCAGATCCATAACTCATGGACGCAAATAACTCGTGCCACAGCCTAGAGAAGCGCGGTCTGGAGCCCGAAGAAATTGCCAGTAGGTAAAATACACACAATGTAATATATTTGTCATTATCATAATGGTTGGCTGTTCAAACACGTCCCAAACAGACTCCAAAGGTCAGATGCCGGGGTCGGGTGGCACGGGGGGTCAATGTTACATTGTGTGACGCCGTCGACTCTTTTTGTCACAACTTGACGTTTTTGACCCGTCCTTGTAACTTGTACTTACCATGCGCTACTGGCAATTTGCACCTAAAACAGGAGTGTATTTTTGGAGGTTTATGTATGCACTAGTTGCGACCCGCGGTTTCACGCACGTGAATTTCGATCTCGTGGAAAATAGAAAATCATCCCATGACATCCTATAGGAACATTTAGAAACATAGGGATAAAAACTATATTATATGGTAATCCAAGTTACCCTCTATGTGTGTGCCAAATTTCATGAAAATCGGTTCAGCAGTTTTTGCGTGAAAGAGTAACAAACAAACAAACATACAAACTTTCGCATTTATAATATTAGTAGGATGTCTATTCAGCCACAACATGTATGATGACGTTTGAGTATAGGGCAGATCCTTTAGCCGTTTGAATTTTGCATAAATAATCATTATCTTGAAAATTGTTGTTGTTTTTTTCGAAATATTCTGATGACAGTCCACTATTATTATGAGTGAGAATATCGACTACAACCATCTTTACTATTGTCATTGTTCACGACCGGCTGGCGTAGTAGTACAGAACTCGGGTACGCGGAGCATGTTGCGCCAGAGGTCTAGGGTTCGAATCCCGCTTAGGTCATGGATGTTTATTTATTTAATATTATATGTATTTATAATAAAAATCTTAAATATACA
Source organism: Calycopis cecrops (assembly GCA_001625245.1). Classification (NCBI taxonomy): domain Eukaryota; kingdom Metazoa; phylum Arthropoda; class Insecta; order Lepidoptera; family Lycaenidae; genus Calycopis; species Calycopis cecrops. The sequence continues at coordinate 156,786 of LUGF01045089.1, forward strand.
ACATATCTTAAATTAAAAAAAATGATTAAATATACATATTTCCGTTGCCTAGTACCCGTAATACAAGTCCTTGGCACGGAGCCAGGCTAACAGATGAGTAGACAGATAGACGGACAGCCTCCTCGACGGATCTCCACCTTTTCGTGGTTGAGGGGGCTTAGTGACCGTGGCTTGGACCACCACAGTGAAGCCAAAAGGTATCCCAGAAACGGACGCTCTAAGTGGGCTTAGCCAGGGGCCCGTTCTTGACGCGTCCGTGGAGGAGGGGTCGCGGGAGAAGAGACATATAGGTGTGTCATTGCCTTGCGCCCTATCTCCCACGACCGAACGGGGGCGGGGGCGGACGGCGGGGCCGCAGAGGAAGAGGAGATGCGGTGTGTCGTTGCCGTCCTCCCTGTTCTCTGCGGCCGATTAATGGTTGGCCCCTTGATGGTGGTCTCGGGGTTGGTCCCTCACCTAGGGTTTCCAACTCTCCCGGAAAAAAAGGGCTTAGACTTTTAAATCTCCCGGCTCCAGGAATGCCGGTAAAATCTCTCAGATTGGCGAGTGACGGGCGGCGTGCAAGATGCAACCACAGCGGGCTGTGGTAAAAATTAAATTATGGTAATCTCATAATGTCAAAAATACCTTCCGATCATGTTCACCACCTTTTTTTTAGTCCTCCCGGATTTTTGATCAACTGAGATGGCAACCCTACCGTCATCCTATGGATGGGGGCCTTGGAAGTAAGTCGCGCCTTTGTGTTTTCCACGTCTCCACCTGGAGGGGCTGCGGGAGCGGCCAGGCACCGGCGGCCTCGCGGATGTGAGGTGCAAGGAGAAAGCACAGTGGGGGGTTTAGGTAGGAGTCCGGCATAACCCAGCTGCTACCCTGGGCGACTGAGTATCCACGAGGATTACCCATTATATAAAAAAAGATAGACGGACGAGCCAACTAAGAGATCGTAAAGAGTTCCATTTTGTCCTTTTCAGCAACCCTGAAAACGGAACAACCTTGTTATTCATCTGCCTGCCGCCATATTCGACTTCTTTTGTCTGTCTGACCTATGCTCGACCTTCTGTGCGTCTCTCTGTAGGAAAACCTACAGGACACTTCCTAATGCAAATAAAGGAAAAGATCCGAAACTTGATAATTTTTAGTTTATCATAAAATCATTATAAGCTTTGTTACTTCTAGTTAATTTTATACAAAATACTTGCATTCGCTCGCAAATGTCAGTTTGCTGATATAGTATATAAGTTGTCATGTTTGTAGCTACCGTCAGCGTTGTATGTGCGGTATGCTAGTCCGACATGTGTTTCATTTTTTTTATGGAATAGGGGGCAAACGAGCAGTCGGAGTAATTCTCATGACTACCGACGCCCATTGACATCCGCATAGAGGCTATACAGATGCGCTGCCCTCCTTTCTCCCACCAATAACGGACACCGGCTACTTACACACCGCACGAAACGCTCAAGCAGAGCTGTCACTTTACGCCGGTTCGTGTAAGCGAGAGCTACCTCCCCGGTCGTGCCGGCCTAATTCGTGTATGCAAGCATGCAATGTGGCATTACCTCTTACTAAATTTCTTTCCTATTGTTTTCTCTTTTTTCCACTAGGTAATTTGACTTGACTTTGTGTCTACTGACTTGAGTGTGTAACATGGATGTGTCTATCGCTGCAATAGACTCACACACTAAGAGACGGCGTGCAGTGAGTTAGCACTTCTCTATAGAATTGAAACGACAAAGATCTTGCATAACAGGCGGCAATCTAAATAATTCGATACATACCGAGACAAAATCGACTCGTATATCACAGAGCCACCACCGCGGATTTATCGGTACGATATTGAGATTCTGCCTGCGATATCAGATATCGTCCTCGATTAAGTGATCTGTTAACGACGTCAAATTCTCGATAGATTCAATAGGTGTACTGGTCTGTAACGATAGTAGTAAAGTAAATTGACAGATGAACTTTACAAGAGTACTTCTAATTTTTGCATTGCAAAAAGACTGATAATAGTACAATTGCATTAATATTTTAGCGTAGATAACAAATGTTTAGGGAGAACATTATTTTATAGGCCGAAAATATGTGTTGTAACTATTTAGGTATTAAATATTTTGCTATTAATATTAAGATTTCGATTTAAGTTAATGTTCTTCTATAAAAATAAAATATTGGAAAAACAGGGCACGAGTGATAATTTTGAGTATTATTAAAGTAGACATTTTGATTCTGAGTGGTTTGAAATTCGACCAATTTTAAGTCTGAAACAGAAGTAAAAGAAAAAGATTAAGGTGACAACATTCGATTCCGACACCCAACTTAAAAAACAGTATGTGGGTGCGAACGAGCACTTGGAGCGTTTGATGACTGCCAGCATCCTTGGACATCGGCATGATTGTAACACAGGTGAATGAATGAATGAATGAATGAATTATTCTTTATTGTATACACAAATATATAAACAGACAATCTTATAAGGTATGCTTAGTTCAGATTATGTACACAAAAGGCATTTCCTCTACCCCTTCAAATGGGGCACATGCTAATCAGGAACCGCACAAAACGCGCTGGTGATATCATGTGAGCGAGAGGTACCTGCCGGGTCGATTTTTATTTTTTTTTTTAATTTATTTGGTTTTCGGGGAAATGCTTCCCGCACCACCATCGGTCTTGGATGAGATCCTGCCCGGTCGTGCCCCATTCTGCTGCAATGCACTTGTTGATGATATCGATGATGATCCCAGCTAGTTATACCGTCAGATGTCACGGCGTGGGCTGACGTGAAAGTCGGCGACGTGACGGGGTAATGGCGCGGCTTTGTGCCGGGGAATTTTTATAACTATCTCTTACAATACCGTTCCGCGATTTCAATTTGCGAACGGGGCTATGTAGTCGCGAAGTTTATGCAGCGGTTTTGTGTACAGTTGTTGTAGTATATTCCGCAATAAAGGAATGTACCTACTAGGTGCATTTCTTTCCACATGTTTCCCTGGGTGAAGAGCGACTCGAATCGTTGATGACCCTGTTATTTCCGGGCAGCTCGATCCTTTGGCCCTACGGAGAGATGTCGGTTCCCTCTGCATGTTTTACCGTATTTTCATTGTGGAGTGTTCCGAGGAATTGTTCGGCTTAATACCAGCAGCTCAGTTCCATCATAGGACATCGCGACAGAACTTAAAGTACCATGTCCACCACCTCGATATTCCTAAATGTAGTACTGTGCGGTATAAACGCCATTTTTTACCGCGTACAATAGTACTATGGAACCAGCTGCTTCCCTCGGTATTTCCGATCCGATACGACTTAGGGATCTTCAAGAAAAGAAAATTCCTATTTCTTAAAGGCCGCCAACGCGTCTGCAAGACATTTAGTTTTGCGGATCTCTATGAGCGGCTGCTCGTTTACCCCCTATGATATAAAAAAAACGGTGATTCACAATTTAGCTTAATTTCACTCCTCATGCTGAAAGGTCGCACTTTCGTTTTTGTGCTGTCGAGGTTAAGAAGATTTTCAGACCCGGTCACAAAAAATATTTTTTTTCATACCACTCCAATTTCCCCATAAACGCTGAAAATGAATTTCCCAGACGATCTCAATAAAAGGTCAACTAAAAAATGTACATATTTCTACATAATGATAAATATTTTCTTCATCGTACTAATCTCTGTCGTCTGAACTTTAGGGGATCGGAAAGAGTTCTAGCCTGAATCTAGATCTTGAACCGATGAAATGTCTAATTAAAGCAAAATAATTTCAAGCGCTCGTCAAGGAAAAGTTTGGGAAGTGCACGTCCGCCATGAGAACTGATGCTATCTCGCTCGCACGTCACAGATCTGCGCGCGATTGTCCACATCGTGAGCACAACAGCGCTCTACGCGACTGTACATTAGTACGTGTATCGACATGTTTGTTTATAAATGTTGACGATTATTCATCATCATCATCGTTATCATTATCATCATCATTATCATAATTACAATGGGCGCAAGCTTACGATAAACTTGCACCAATTACCTAATACCAATAATAGGTAAGTACTATCGCCAAATTGTTTACCCAAAAAAATATTTCAAAATTCTTTCTTAGATTCCCTATATCCATGTTTGAGACTTTTGCGATTGTTACACATATTGTAATTACTTTACGGGTTTTAACACGATAAAATTTTAAAGGCCAAATATATCTTTGCTCGACGTTTCTACTGGGTTACACCAGCCGTGGTTCCGAGCCGACAGTTTTTACCCTGTTGCCGACTGTGTATTAGTAAACCTCTGGTCTTCGTCCTCTTCAATAATTTACCCCGTGGTCCATTGACAATAATAGTTAAATTAGCTACTACTAGCTACAATTCTGGGATTGTATCTCCCATCTGCGGGAGAGGGGAGTCCCCCTCCCCCTTCAACCCCAAATCTAGTCTCATAACTAGACGGGCATTTATTCCATTTCGCTGTCTATATCCTCTCTTCACTTTCACAGCATAACTTCGGGTCCAAAATAAACCTAACCCACAAATATTTTATCCCTCACTTGCCACCAGTGTTATGCCAACAAAATTCCCCCAGCCTAATTATCTTACTCGATAACAACTTAAAAGTTAAACAATTACAATTTTCAGTATCTCTGTACTAGCACGTGTGATGTTAGACTTTTAAACGAGAGTAGATTGTGGCGAATAAGTGGCGTGATGCATACAAAACATTTTTATCTCACTTCAACTCGTCTCCGAGTATCGCTGAAACAAAGTACAGTCGCGCGGATAACGCTCAATGAATAATTTTAGCTGTATTTTGTGCTAAAATGATAAGAAAGTTGAAATTTTCTTATTTTTCCCCCTTTGGGTGTAAACAATTTGAGAGATAAACAAAATTTTAAGTCAGCTTTGGTTTTGAAAATTAGAGGAATTTTTTTTAAGGAGACACCTTCATGATGATAATTATGAAGCCTGCTGTCAGCTGCTGGGTTGGCCTTTTCCAGGCAGATTTTGTTGGTTACAAAAAAAATCTGAGATCACGCATTTTGATTATCTATTAATAATTTATTTATTTAATTTATACATTTTTTTAATTTAATTAATATTTATTAATAATTTAATTATTTAAGCAACATGTATTTTTTTTATCTGAATATAATGACATTATTCTTATCTTATGTATTTTTTATATTATTTTTCTTATTATTATTTTTTGTAACATGTTAATAATTTAATTAGAATACTTAATTAATTCCATGTTATTAATCTAAATTTAATTTCATTGAGTTTAGTTTTATACATTTTTATTCAATTCTTTTGAAATAACAACCATTTGTTTTTGTAATTTAAACAACAAGTTTTAATTTGGTTTTCTCTGAGCTGTATTGATTGTGTTATTTAATTGTGTACACTATTTTTGGTTTACGAGTTTAATTAATTTATATGGACTTTATGAAAACTGTTTTTGTTCCCAAAATAAAATAAAAATAAAATTCTGCTTCCGCGAGATAAAAATTTTGAAATAATGAAACCAAACTTTTTATGTTAACCGGAACAATTAAGTAAAGATAATAAAAAATAATGATTGTATTATTCGGTAACGTTTAATAACTTACGTCGTATTACTTCATCTTGACGCCTGTAATCTACGTCCACGCGTGACCAAAGTCGCTGTAAATCATCTAAAACGGTGGGCTTGCTAATTAAATAAATCCATTAAAGTAATTTTATTACCTAATTATTTATGCTTCAATGTTCCAGATGTATAAATTCGCGAGTAAACTTTGTTGGATATAATTTAGTTAAAACATTTTAAAGTCAACATGTAAAACATGCCCTTTAGCATGCACGCTGAAGCCGAGTCTAAAATACACCATAAATTCTATCAGCAACAACAATCTAGATAAGTAGCATCTTGTAGGGCATTCGAAAGGCCTATAAATTATCTGCGTTGGCTTATTAAAATCTTAAAGCGTGTTGAAAGCGACTGTACCTGATGACCATCAGTGTGGCCATCGGTGACCTCCACGGTCATTCACAAACACGACCATGGGAACCGGGAGATAAACCATCGCACGTACCGCCTGATCACCACGAGAACAGTTTCACTCACAATTAAGATAACTCATTTGTGCAATCGATAGACAATGTTATCTGGTTCTTGGTCAAGGTTTTATTGGTTTTTGAACTGATCACAACAAGACCACAACAGTTTATCTGGCGGTATATTTAAACACCACAACTGATAAATGCTGCATTGCAGGCGAAATGTGCGATGATGAAAGCTACCGTTCATGTGAGCGGGAGAGCTCATACTATCTCGCTCACACGATTTTGCTACAATGTGACAGCTATGCAGTCGCGGTACGTGCGGTTTATGACTTTTCAGTGGTCTATTGGCGAAGGAAAAGGGGCACCACGTCTGCGTAATAACAATGTGGATGTTTATGTATCATAAGGGAAAAATATGAAAAATACGGCCAACATAATATACGAGGACATAGTATTTATTTATTTGGAAAACAAACAAGTAGACACGAAAATTACTAAGTAATAATATGATGTAGAAGTAATACTTAGGAAGTAAATATTGTACGTAACCAATCGGCTTATTAACCAGCTCTTTACAGTCAATTTGTGTAATGAGGAAATGAATACCCAATTAAAATGTTCTCTCTTATAACTTAAGTCCCACAAGTATGACTCAATGTAATAATTTAGAAACGGGAGGTAGTTGGAAAAATATCCTTCCAAATTTATATTGAACTCTATTGTGATCAGATAAGGTATAAAATATAATGTAGAAAATAATTGTGAATCAGGTAATAGATTTTACTACAATGGATGTGTAGGCGACCTTTTCATTTCTAAAAATGTCAGGATGAAACATAGCTAATAGTAAATATTAAACAAATTCACGAGAGTATGCTATTTACCCGTTTTTTACCTTAGCAACTGCTTTTTATAATATTTTACTGGTGCATATTGTTATTGAAGATAATCAAGAAACTATGTAAGAAATCTGATTGTTTTAAAATCATATCAAATGGAGCATTTGTTTTCCTGACCAAATTTCTGATGCAGATTGCAGCCTACCTTACAGCTCGTTGAGACGCGGTGGATATATTATTATATACATTACAAGCGTGTGCACAGGAATAAAATAAGATATTTCTTTTCTTTTTTCATATTCCTGTGGAATTTCATTCTTCTGGAATGAAAATTAAACACAGCAGTGCAGCGCGGCGGCGGCAAAACGCACGCTTATCGCTAATGTCCTAATCGCAGAATGCAACTTTTTAAAATCCCATCATCACTTTTGTTGCATGGAGGATGGCGATGAATTATTATACGTAGAGGGAACTTCAGGTGGCCTTTGTCGCCAGATATTCTGTTGTAGCTGATAAATAAATAATTAAATTAGGGTATTTAATAAATAAATATGTTATAGAACAAATCAGATCATGTTAAGATATTTTAGTTTAAATCGTTAATTAGTTAAATCGTAGAATTAAGTTCAGAGGCTATTAAATAGCTGCCATTTTTTTTTATTTTATTTATAACACTTTTGATTCAACCTGGGTCACTTATTATTCGTGCTGCCAGACCAAAGCCAGTAAAAGCAAGAACTAAATGTAACGATGTAGTGCCTCAAAACTTTTCGCAGACGTAAACACCGACGAGTTTTTTGCAATAATAATGGGACTGCCCCTACTTACGACATTGTTGTGAGAGACATGTCTCACCAATGTCCATTACATTTTAATTTCAATAATACTTTAAAGACATTCAATATTGTATTTTAATTTTATTTTATTTAATTTTATTGAATATTTTTATTAAATGTATATTTTTAATGATAATTTTATGTTTTGGTTTTATTTTATTAATAAATGGTTTATGTCTGAAATAAATAAATTTTAATTTAATAATGCTAAAAAGCTGCGTCAAACTACAGCGCTTACGTTCGGGCGATAATATTCTAAACATTGCGCAGGTACGACAGCTCCATCCAGCACCACTGGATGGAGATTGTCATAGGACGGCTTAAATAATAATAATTTTATAATAATTATTAACAATCTATAACATAGAATAATAAAACAGCTACTATCGCACTTACCATCTATGGATTCTGTGTCAGAAATGAACTTTTATTTATTTATAACTATAATGACGATGATGGAAATATATAATTGAATACATTTTGAGTCGATCGGTCTGTAATTCTTATTGATGTAATGAGATGCGCTCATAGATTCCATTACAATGCGATTATAGGTTCTATATGTTGCAGTCAGAACTGGTGTTTGTGTATTTTTGTGAACGGATGGCTGATCAGGTCATCGAATTATTCAGCGTCAGTGAATAAAAAAATATTTTGGATTAATTTTTATGTGCATCTATCTCATCATTTTATCATTTATCTTTTTAGGCCTTGCTAGTGAAAAGGTATAATGCCATATAAATTGATGATCATGGATTATATCGTAGAGATTATTGTTAGAGAGACAGAAAACAATATTAATTAGTGTGTACGAAGTAGTTTAGTTTTTTTGACTGGGTTTAATTAATTAAATAATATTTATTTTAAGTTGGACCCGCGGAGAAATGTGCAGGCTATTTTAACTCGATCTCATGATACCGCTGTATTGTCGCATTTGTTTAATTTTGGTTAATAAAGTTATTATATAACGTGTTTTCACCAAACGGCTCCGACTGCACGTTTGAACCACGTAGTCGACTAATGTAAGTACTCGTTGGACGAGTACTTACATTAGTCGACTTTTCAACATTTCCTATATTATAATTTAATATTTTAGTCATTAAACGTGCATATGCGCCACTTGTTTCATTACCAATGATTTGCACACGCATTGCTAATTTTTATCCCATACACCCAATAGGCTGTGCTTTACAGTCAAGACATCGGACGAAGTAGGGGCTAGAATCGGCTGGCATACTCAGGCCTCTACCTGAACGCCGTGCCGCATCAAACGGTACGTTTGGGGTAGTGCCCGAGTATGTTTGCGTTTCAGCTGTAATGCTAATCGTTAATCGATGTAAAATATCTGTATAAGTACATTTTTCTTCTTTTGGATCAATGGTACCTACCTACCTACTGCTTAAACATTAACCGTCTAGAACTACTGTATCTGCACTGCTACAGCAGATCGTACAATGTGGAGGTGTTTAGGCAAAGTGGGTACCGGAAGAGGCGTTCCATTCAATGCATCGAAGAGCCATATTGATATTGCTCTTATCGAAAGGGAGAAGGCTCTAAAAGCTATAGCTACTAACCGTAAATGGCGCCTGGGCGAGCGCGGATCCGGCACATATTTTTGGAGAAATAAATCTTCGATTTTCAGGGATCTAGTCAAGCCCGCTATAGTCTGAAACTGCAGCGTGCCGCAGCATATGCAGCGTATGGCATTAGTGGGGGGACGTGTAAACACGGCATGGGCGCGGCAGACAATGGCCGAACATTCGCATGCGCCCACGCACGTGAATCCATTAGCCGGTGATTAACTTGTAAGTGTGGGACGAACCAGAGCAGATGTAATTGCTTTGTGCTATGTAACGGAAGTTGGGTGTTCAAATATATACCGGTAGGCATAGGTGGTGGTCATCTTTGAATTCGATAGACGTTACTTGCTGCCTCGTCTCAAACTTAGACGACGAAATATACACATAACTACTACACAACGCTACAATATGTACACAAAAGTCTACATATTTACCAGATGATGGCGACTACGAAGTCAGCACCCTATTGTTGCATAAGCATATCCCAGAGTGGAAGAAGGACAAGCCTGACAGATCAGAGTTGACAGATGATGCCTAAGATCTGCAGTCCTGGTTCTACGGTGGTATGCTTATAGCTGTCACTAGGCAAGCCACGGTCGTACTGTCAAAGATTCCTCTCTCTTGTCATCTGTACCCAACCCTAGATATTATCATCTATGGTATGAGTATTCAGTATATAGTATGACTAAACATAGTCAACACATTTATACAACACCTGGCTTTGAAGCCAGAACGAGGAGTTTAAAAGCACCGAGTTTAGTTATACAGCTCCGACTAAAGCCTAGGTTTGCGCAGAGCAGCTCAGATTTTTTGTAGCAACCACCCTAAAACAAAAATCGCTTCGTTATCTCGTTCAGAAAATGAAGCAAACATCATCTTAGACTACCGTTATCGTAGATTCATTTAGATTAATACAACATAACTCCTAAATGCAAAATGAAGTTAACCCAACATGCTAGTAATATCCAAACTACCAACTTCTCAACTAGACGATCCTTGTCATCATGATGACTAACTCAAGGCAAGGCAAGTCAAATCCATTTAATCTTTAGTTGACAAATATAGTTCGCAGGTTACTTACGTAAATACAAAATTAATTGCTTCTAACCTGAAACTGTGAAAGCAAAATTTGAATTTTATTTGCCACTTAAGTTCTTAAGGGACTTGATACGAACCAAATTCATTTACATTTAAATACATTATATTCTGATTTCATCTTAAAATAATGTTAAAGGTACCCGTTTATATAAAACAAAAAAAAATCTGTACAAAAAGTTAAAATTAACTTTAAAATATTATTGAATTTTTATTCTTATCACGTCTGTATGAAATTGTAAGCTAAGTTCGTATCTAAGATATTATGCTTCATTTTCGTGCACGGATTTGCCTATCCTTTGATTACATGTAAACGATTGTGGATGAAGCTAATAAATCAATAATAATAAAAGTAACTATTTTGACTCTTCATTTATGTATCTTTGTGTTTCAACTGTTCTCTCTTTTGTTAAAAAATATCGTGAAATTATAAAATTATTAAATTAAATGATATTATCAAATACATCTGCGTCTATATCATGGAATAAAGGGGACATTATTCCATGATAAAGACGCAGATGTATTATAAAAAATCTGAGTTAACGACATGAAAAGATGAGACCGTGTAACACACACGCTATTTTCACTACTAGTTCCGATCGGAGATTGTTGGGTTTCAATATCATTGATGATCGTTCGTTCGTGATCACTTTTAGAAACCTATAGTCCGTATATGTGATTCTGATCAGTCACATTGTGTTCATAATACAAAAAATGCCATAAAAAGTCCCGTCATAAAACAATAGTAATAATTTCTCCGTGACCGTTAATAGCCGTTCTCTAATGAATGCGTCTCATACGTGCCCCGTGTGAACGCGGTGGTGGTGTTAGGATTCCTGGGGCAGGAAACAAAGATAATGACCTACGGCTTGTACGAGGCCCGCAATGAATTAATACTGCCATTTCTATCTCCATTGCGGACCGATTCTATACACACATTAGTCGGATTTAGTCACGAATAACACGATATGTATATAGAGCTGCTATCACTTACGAATTGTGTTTTAGTTCATTAATAATTAAGTAATTTTAATTATTTTAAAATGTGTTGAAATGAGTTATATTTTTTAGATTCTGTTTAATACAGGAAACTACTGATGTTGTTTATTTGGTGGTCATTATGTAACGTGTTTTCCACATATTAAAGGTTTAGTTCTGCTCTTGATTTATTGAAACTTTTCAATGTAATTGTAATTTCAAATAAATGTAATTCGTGAAAATTAACTATTAATTAATAAAATGAACATCTAAATGTTTCTATTTCCATACGTATATATAATAAAAAATATAAATATAAGCCATATAATTATTTTTATACTGTTAAAAAAAATGTAGTTTGATATAATTATAATTCAAATTATTGCAATTGATGAATTTGAGAATTCCTTTATGATTTTTATTTTGTACGACAATTTATATATTGCCATCGTGCATACACTAAAGAGTTTTGAATTTGTTACATCTATGGAAGAGTGGGGGAGTCGGTCCCAACCCTACCAAGTACAAGACAAAGTCTCGTCGGCCTTTGGGCTATAGCAGTCCGTTGAAGGTGTATCGCAGTACTCTTCCACTTCACACTTCTACTCTTCGCTTCCAAAACGTAACTTCAAGTCCAAAAAACGCATCAGCTCTATATAAATACGCGCTCACGCCATTCATTACTCGCATACAATCCATGATCGTCGATGAAATGCTCTTACAATTTTCGAGTTATAAATAAAATGCTCTAAGATGCTCCGGTTCGTAATTTATTGGCACCTGGTCACTGTGGCCTCGTGTGGTAATTATTCAAATGGCGAGCATGTAGCGGTGTCACCGGCTCGATCAAATCTGGGTATATATTTATGTAGCTGAAATCTGTAGAGTTTTAATTACTGACGCATTAAGTGGGGGTATTTAGAGGAATGTTTATTTGTCTAATATGTCTGTTTGGCAAATAGACCACAATATATCCGATATGTTACCGACACCTTATAAATATCTGCATGGCGATTATACTTTATATTTATTATGCACATTTTTTGAATGAGTTTCTGTTTTTATTTACTACCAACAGCGTTTCGCAGTTTCACCCGTCACAGACAAAAACACACGAAAGTAAGTATTTTTGCAGCTTGTATTGGTACATGACTGACTATCGAATAAGTCAAAGACCACTTGAAAGAATACAAGGATTTCCTTCACTAAATGTTATTGATGTGGAAAAATAATTAGTAAAAATCTTTTACGTTATATTGGTCTCAACCTGGTGGTAAATTATGGTAAATTATGTGGATATCTCAGAATCAGCTAAATCATTTGGATATCCCGGGATCAGCTAGATCATGTGGATATCTCGGGATCAGCTAGATCATGTGGATCTCCCTGGATCAGCTAGATCATGTGGATATCTCGGGATCAGCTTGATCATGTGGATATCCCGGGATCAGCCAAACTATGTAGATCATTAGAGCATCAGACTGCACCAGGGTGTCTCATCGTCAGTATCACTTGCGGGCAGATCCTGGACATCATACACAGAGGCCGAAGCCTCTAGCTGTAGTTTTAGTCGGTCGGCACACTATTGTACTGAGTCCTATAACAGGATTATGGCAGCTGCTGAGTCTTCTAGTCAAACAATCGGGGAGGTACCTCACGCGCACACTACATGATAACGCCCTGAAGTCATGGCAATGCTGTGACATATCGTGTGGGTAGCTGGTGGTATGGGGTCAAGGAGCAAGAGAGGAGGCAAAGGACCTTCTATCCGCGTGCTTATCGAATGAATCTTCTTGCTCTTTGGTCCCATTATGGAAGAAAATGGCTAGCTATTTTCTCGCCCAGAAAAAAATTCCTACAACCCAGTCTTGACTAGACAAACGGACTTACCTGTGACGAAATTTCACTGCTCGTTTACTTCTGCAATAAAAAATCGTCGTCTAAATTGAACTAAGACCATAACATGTAAACAAGTAATCACGCGCGTTGAACTCTTTTATCCCGCTCACTTCCCACTATCTGTAAACATTTTGTTGTAAATTTACATTCAATGTAAACCCAAAGCCCATTCACACCTGACGAAAAAGCTCATTAATTGGAAGCTTTGAAAGCTCGACCAGCAAATTGACGCTAATAAACCCGTTCCGCTTGATTTGTTGCCAGCCTCGGGCGCTACAAGAAGCCAGGCTATCGATTCGTACCAATTACTAGGTGTCCGTTTTAATTTATTCGACAAACATGGTGCTCGTTTTGAAATTGACCGTTTTGAAAGCTTTTGGGAGCTTTATTAGGTGCTATCGTAGGTTTAGGCGATCGGATTAGGCGAATGTGCCTGGTTTAGTGTTAGATTAGATTAGAGTTTTGAGTAGAGAGTAGGGTAGTAGTACGCCATACAGCAGACGATGCCACCTGTGAGTTTAGTGGGTATTTAGGGTTTTGGTCGGCATATACGATAGGTATACCACTTAGGATTCATGACAATGCGTAAAATATTTATTTCCCCTTGAAACCAAAAACAGACAGCTGACAGTGCTTTGGAATCTTTGTTGATTGCAAATAAATAAATAAAAAAAATCGTAAATTAGGGCAAATGTACCTGTTTTTAGTGACTTGATTTGCTATTTTCATTTTCATGGCCACAGTAAGGCTATTGAAACGTCACGGAAATGAGGAGTTTGTCTATATCACTTCATAATATAAAACAAAGTCGCTTTCCGCCGTCTGTGTCTCTGTATGCTTAGATCTTTAAAATTACGCAATAGATTTTGATGGAGTTTTTTTTATAGTTAAGTGATTCAAGAGGTTTGTATGGTAAGGTTTGTGACGACCAGGCTGGCGCAGTGGTACAGGGCTCGGATAAGCGGAGCATGTTGCGCCAGGGGTCGCGGGTTAGAATCCCGCCTAGGTCATGGATGTGGTGTATCTATGTATTATACCTACATGTATTTCTATAATAAAAATCTTAAATATTATAAAACTTCTTAAATTTATAAAACATATTAAATATTTTTCCGTTGTCTAGTACCCGTAACACAAGTCCTTACGGTACGTAGCACGGGGCTAGGCTAAAGTGGAGTGTAAAGTCCACACACTTTTATTATCTATT
>LUGF01045089.1:182723-206484 GCA_001625245.1 Calycopis cecrops
CGCTCTTTGGGGGAGGCCTGTGTCCAGTAGTGGACGTCTTCCGGCTGATGATGATGACAATAATAATAATAATAATATTTGTGAACTTAACACACCACGTTAGCCTAGCCCAGTGCTAAGTACCGTAAGGACTTGTGTTACAGGTACTACTAGACAACGAACAATATATTTAACCAGCAAACGCCCACAACTTCGTTTACGTGAATTCGTTTTTTGCCGCAGTCGGTTAAAGAGTAGCCAATAGCCTTCCTCGCTGAATGGACTAAGTAATGCTGAAATAATTTTTCAAATCGGACCAGTAGTACCAGAGATTAGCGCGTTCATACAACAAACTTTATATTATTAGTAGAGATATGTTTTATAAATTTAAGAAATTTTATATAGTTAATATTTTTATTATAGAAATACATATAATACATAGATAAACATCCATAACTAAGGCGGGATTCGAACCCACGACCCCTGGCGCAACATGCTCCGCTTATCCGAGCCCTGTACCACTGCACCAGCCTGGTCGTCTGAATGATGATGATGAATTATTATTTCAGTTTTAATATAAATTTACTTAAAACCAGCTATGATTTATTTAAAAAAGAAGGAGACAATAATGTCTTCTCAACTTAATATTTTTTATATCTTGTAGAAATTACGGAAGTTTTTGATGCCATGGAAAAACTGAAAATTGATACAGTTGTGACAAAAAAACACTTAAAGACTAGCTTTTCCCCGCAGCTTTGCTCGCTTTGAATCCCTTTTATAAATATCAATGAACATTCAAATAGAATTGCCATCGAATTCGAATGTGCTACATAATTTTTTTTGACCCTTCTAAATACATTTTTTTTACAAGAATATCCTATATCATTTCTAATACCGCCATAGTTATACACATAATATTATAAAACTTATGCTGTATTTGAATTTACTTGTTCTTAAAAATCATGAATGAATGAAATATTCTTTATTATGCATATTACAAAAGCATAATAAACAATACATACAAAGAAGCCGAATTATGTATCGTTCAGTGGCAGGATGTACCTAATAGAAAACCCTGAAATTGAATTCGTTTTTGTTACACGTGCTGTTGATTTTGTAATAAATAAAAATAAACTATTACATCCATGGTGCGTTATGAGGCCTGTGACTAGCAGAGGCCGCCTAGCTGTTGATGATTTTTTTTTTATGGTATAGGAGGGCAAACGAGCAGTTGTAGCCATTTTCATGACTACCGACGCCCATAGACATCTGCATAGACTACAGATGCGCTGCCCCCTTTCTCCTCCCACCTCCGGGGACCACCGGGTATTACACATCGCACGAAACGCGACAGCACAGCTGTCACTTCACGCCGGTCTCGTGTAAGCGAGAGGTACCTCCCCGGTCGTGCCGGCCCAATTCGGCTGCATGCAAGCATGCAGCGTGGCACTACCTCTTACAAAATAATACAATAACTGCATGGTCTCTTGTCACATGACGCCGTCCCCTGCGCCCCGACAACGCCGCGTGTCCTCGCCAGCATCTGTCAATGGGTCAGGGAGGGACCGAGCTGCGTCGTGATCGATGGGATGAACTCTTGCGCAACTCTCGTTAAACGCCCCGCTATGTATTGAAATTCATAGGCGAGCGAACTAGTTCTGTGCTGCGGCTTTGTCCGCGTTCATTTTATACTAGCTTCCGCACGCAGCTTCGCGTGGATTTCGGACTTCAAAAATGGAGTTATTAGACATATAAACCTTCCTCAATCACTCTATTTAAAAAAAACCCATTAAAATGGGTTGCGTTTGTAAATTAGTTGAGTAGACAACGAAACGAAATGAAATAAGTGGGAGGAGCGACGTCAAATGTAGAATGACACGAGTTGAAAAGGTTGGTCGGGCAAATCGATTTACAAGCAAGGTACGAATATATTGTGGCATGAACAAAGTTTAAATTTAATATTTTATTATAAAATAAGGAAAATAATGCAGCTGTGGTCACAGGCTTCTATTTTAACAGACTTTAGTTCTGGTCTATTGACAACTTCAGTGGCAAATAAAATAAAAGCGGTTTCAGAGGTTTCAGTTGGAAGTATTTAATTAAAAGCATTTATATGTAGTTAGGTCATAAGGTTTACTTCTTCAAATTTGTCCCTTTAATGGTAACCTGTAAAGCCAACCCTCCCACAAATTTTCGAGGAAGATTTCGTACTAAATTTTCGTGCCCTGTTTCGACGTCGACAAGTTCAAGAGCGGGCATGGTCAAATATATGAAATTAAATTATCAAATCATGTAAAGTCATTCATTAAACTATTCTGAATACAAATGTGTAATTTTTGTTGGAGTTTACTTATATACCGAGCTTACGTCGCTTACGTCTCTTGCGACACTTTCACTCCAGAATCATTTTCTCTCTAAAATCCGGTGGTACAGTTTCGATTTACTTAAATTTAATTAAAAATATTACATGTAAAAAATATTCAACGCCTTCAATTCTTGTTATCAATACATACTTGAAATAAAAATTATATGTGTGTATATAAGCCTTATTAATTTTTATTTACTACTCAGATGCTCCTCGACCGATTCTCATAAAATTTTGTGTGCATATCGGGTAAGTCTAAGAATCGGCCAATATCTATTTTTCATTTCGATATTTCCACGGCATCGAAACTTACCCAGATGTAACCGCGGAGCACAGCCAGTGAATTTCTATATTATCTATTACTCTGAACTCATGTAACTTACTTGACCTATCCGCACAATGCGCGAATTGATACCCATCGATAGAGTGATCACGAAGCTTAATGGCGATAACTCAATGATATAAAATTTACTAGCGTGTTCTGCACACGTGCGTGACATTTTCATATGCTAGGATTTTGCAATTTTAGTACTCTTTTCCTAGAAGACCGGGGGTCTGGAGGTCTATTGGTACCAGGTATATCTCTAAGACGGAGAAACGTTTGGAACTCTAAGACGGAGAAGGGTTTGGGATTAAGGTCACCTGATAGTGCTGAATACCGTGAAAATAATAACCACCAGGGAGGTTAATAACATCAGGGCCAACGTTGGTGAAGTGCCATGGAATTGTTCAGTGTTAATGTATCCGGCTAATGATGATGATGATGAATATTCATCAGAGCATTTCGACGGCTAGTGAATTATCAAATTTATGTCATCTCTATCAGTCACTTCAGGGCAGTGCAATGGGATGAGGTTTGCCTTACTCTGAACACGTTCTCCTCGTCATAAGAATGGCATAAAGAGCAGTTTTCTCGATCCAATTAGTTAGATCCAAGATATCTCGATCATCATAGGCTACTAGGCATCCTTGATAAGGCTTGAGCTATGTCGGAGAGTAGTATTTCTCTTCCAGGCAGTCTCACTTAAGGACAAGACCACGGAGTATCTTCACGCCAGTTTCATATTGTGGTAGGCAGAAAGATCTAACATGGACGAACAACGAACGACGAACGACAACAACTCATTCAAAGTCCCATCATGAAATTTCCAAGCTCGTGTCACTGTGTTTGTAGTTAAACTCCTCTGAAACGTTAGTGCTACTAACTAATTTTTATAACATTTTCCGTCTATTTTCATTGCCTATTTGTAAGAGTGATATAGTAGATAAGTTGTAAAATATCGATATTTTTACAGGATCGAAATTTACACGAATGATACCGGGGGTGAAACTAAAACTTACAAAAGGTACTTATATATTTGAGGTAACTAACTTATATATTTGAAGTCGAACTTGACCGATTTCACACAACTTTCTGTGTACATTTGATAATAACGTACCTAAGCTCCATGTAGCTCCATCTAAAGTTGGCCCGCGCCGCCAGCGGGCACCCGTGGGAGCGGGTCACATCTGACGCTGGTCACGACGCAGACACACGACCGTAGCCTACATATGATGTAATTGACCAATTTCAAATACTATTTTTCAATCACGCTCTAACATGGGAAGACGTGCTAAATGTATCATTAGTAAGGGGTTTGCTGCATGGTGGTGGAGTTGGGGCGGCACGATCGGGGAGGTACTTTCTAGCATGATGCTGTCGTAAAGAGACAGTTATGATTTTCCGTTTCGTGCGGTTTGTGAGTAGCCCTGTTGTTGTAGTTAGTTGTTGTTGTAGTTGTAGTTGGCCCATTGGAGGACGGGAGGGAAGGAGGACAACGCAAAAGAAAAGGAGGATAACGATCACGTAGATTCTCATCTGTCATTGGCTCCGACGTCTTGTTTGTTCCTTTATGCTAATTAAAAAAAAGGTGACTGCCCTGAAATTTGCCCTACGTGCATTCCAGTTCAAAAGAAGAAAAAGAACAATAGATTAAAATAATTTTATTTCCAGATTGTAATATAACTGCCAAATTATCTCAATCCGTTTAGGACTAGCGCATTATCTACCTAGATATATCTTTCTTGGTGCTTTTCTTCACCAATCTCTATTACATGACTAGGCGTACCTGCAAGGCACGTTCACGTTTAGTCGAAGCCCGTTGTCCTCTGCAATAGCCAGTCGAAGTTAAACAATAACATCCTAGACGCAACAGTCTAATGAAGCGTAAGCTCTGCCGATAAATTTCGCCGACTACACATAGTTGAACTATTCAGTGGAAATACAGGACAGTAGAACTATTCAGTTGAACTAGTGGTAAAAATATCACATAGTGAGCCTTTCTTTAATACGCGGTATTGGCGGAAGAGAGAGAGAGAGAGAGAGAGACAAATAAACAGTCTAAAAGTCGGTTTTATGGGAGATACAAGGATTTTTCCCTCGCAACAAACACCAACGTTCACAATTAAGATATCAGTCCAAAAGTAAATTATATGAAGAATACAAGGATTATTCCCGCCCACCAAACTCCATTAAACAACAGCGTAACCCCCAGTCAAGATAGCTCATAGAGCTCTTCAAGCTCAAGACCCGTGTCGGCCACTTTTTAGCTGCCGCGCGCGAGCTGCTCCCCTCCGTTAAAGGTGGAGTTGAGGACACCTGCTGTCCTCGGTCACGATAATAATAGTATAACCTATTAATCGCAACAGCCCGGTTTGCCTTCTCCTATTAGTCTGGGAAAGAAGGGGGGGTCTGTCCCCCTATCGACCACAAGTACAGAGGTTCGACGCTTTAGGTGAGTTCACCTCTCATATCGATGAAGCTGCACTGACCTTCAGTCATTAGCGTACTATCTCTCTAAAAAAAAAAACAGCGTAAGACTTCGTCCATAAATTTTAGCTGACAGTAATTAGTAGAACAATTCAGTAGAACTATTTATTAGAAATGCATTACCCACAGTAAAAATATTTTTAGTAGAACTAGTCATAAAAACATCTCATATTGAGCTTTTCTTAGTTTCTGTTTGGAGAGAGAGACAAATGAATATCAATCCAAAAGTTCGTTAAAGGGAGACTAGGATTTTTCCGCTGAGGATTATCAACGTTCATTTGACGAACTTTGCGAAAACAAAACGAACGTGAACCGAAGCCCGTTATCCTCCGCAATAGCCAATCAAAGTCATACAATAACATCCTAAACGCAACAGTCTAATGAAGCGTAAGCTCCGCCGATAAATTCCGCCGCACACAGTGACATAACAAAGCGCATCGTGTGGGTCGTGCCGGACCGTCCGACGGTCTCACGCCGTGTGTGCACTACAATTTATAGATGCGGTTTAGTGATGACTCGCGGATTGGAAATGGGAATTGAACGGAAATGCATTGGAAAATATCCATTGTTCGACGAGTGTTTAAGCCGTTGTACGGATAAGGAAAAAATTGGAATTATCATGACCGTAAATTTACAGATTATATTAAAATTGCAGTGAATGGTAATTTCAAATACACTACATTGTTTTATAAAAATGATTTGCAGCATGGCAAAGGATGTGTGACTGATAGAGAAAATACAGATACTAACAACTACTATAAAATTGAAATCACACCAAAATACTGATACCTATAACTTGGGAATCTTCAAATCGAGGGTGAATAAGTATATTCTAGGCAAGCGTGCTCCATCGTCGGCCAAGTCTACACTTTCCACTAGGTGAGGCAGTGGCCAATCGCAAGCCTATCTATTATAAAAAAAAATTACATGCTAAGCTAATCTTATTTTTTTAATTAAAAATATATAATGTTCACAGCGTATACCAATTTAAAAACTTTCTAATGATTTTCTTATGCTTGAAGCAATTTATCTAGAATGCTGCACGCATGGATACAGCTGAATTTTATGGGGATGTGATAGGTTTTTCTTCATATGTTAGGAAAACGTTAGGAATACGTCGTTGTGGTTCGAAAGTATGACAGAAACCATAGACGATTGGCCCAATAAACGAAACAATCATAGGGCTGTCGTTTGCGGGACGGTTTTATGACGTCACGTTCGTGCGAGACATAATTGCAAGGCCAATCAAACGCACAATAAACGCGGCGGTTGAAACGTTCTCGCTTTCGAGCCATTTGCAATAAATCAGCGACGCCACCGAGTGGGCGACGGACTTCGCGGCTACACGTCACTCACTATTGTGGCATTGGTCGGCGCAGACGGGCGATTTTATGTTTTGATAGATTTAAACGAAAAAGAACTGCTGATATAAATGAAAACTCAAAAACTATTTAAAAATATATAATTTTAGTAGGTACAAGATACTGGAGCTACGTAACGCATCCTTTTTTTTTTTTTTTTGATATAGGAGGGCAAACGAGCAGTCGGAGCCATTTTCATGACTACCGACCCCCAAAATCATCCGCATAGAGGCTATACAGATGCGCTGCCCTCCTTTCTCCTCCCACCTTCTAGGGCCACCGGCTACTTACACACCGCACGAAACGCAACAGCACAGCTGTCACTTTACGCCGGTATCGTGTAAGCGAGAGGTACCTCCCCGGTCGTGCCGTCCCAATTCGGCTGCATACAAGCATGCAGTGCGGCACTACCTCTTACCATACTACGAGTTATCGCACCTCCACTTCCCAGTGCTACGTATAGCATGTTTGTTAATGCTAACTGCCTGCCTAAAGAAGAAAAAAATGTATATCATATTATAATTGACAAGTAATATAATTAAAACCTATTTGTAAGTAAAAAATATTATAAAAATTAATGTCCTGTATTGGAGTTACAAAATAAAAAAATTCGATTACCTTTCGCAGTATGAATAGCAAGCCTCCGGTTATAGTTGAACTACCGCGTTTCACGATTCGCGCGTTTAGATTCCGCTGGCAGCTGCCATATACATCTGACGATTCTTCCCAAAAATGTTTCAATGCAAAAGTGTGCAACACTGTTACAGGAAATGTCATGAAGCCCATCGTAACTTAAGTTGCTTTTACAATAGCCTTTATGACATTCAAGTGGTTGCATTTCACTACTGACTATAAAATATTAACTTTCGATATAGCTTGTAACTACAAATTGTATCAATGTTATACTATCTCGTGCCCACTTCGTTAGGTGTCAAAATTATCAAAGTTACTCCTGAATTGTGTAGCTTGAAAGAGTCTTGTATGACTGCCTCTATACTTGTCATGATTAAAAGTCCCTACAAACAAAGATAGAAACTTAATTTCTTTAACATCGTTCATAGTTAGCAGGGCCGGATTTATGGTCACCGCACACTTATCAAGTCGGAAAGGGATTATAAACCCCTCGCCTAGAAAAGCGACGACGACACGATTACATTACGTTTCCCATTAGTGTGCGTTGCAGTATGAAGTTTCACACAAAGAGTACTGATCGGCTCTAGGTGATACGGTTACGATCCCTTTCCGAGTTGATAAGTGTGCGGTGACCATTAGGGGGGCGGGGGGAGGAGGAGTTCCGTTGCATACACTGCTGTGCTGTTTCTTTTTGTCTTCTATGTGAGGATCTGGTGACCTTTTGGAGAGAAGGGTGACAATACGTCTGCGTAAAATGGAGACTACTCCTGCTCATATTTGGCTCTCTTATCCTTAAAAAAAACCGACCAAGTGAGAGTCCGACTCGCACACCGAGGGTTCCGTAATTCAAATGTAATGCATGGTTTTCAATTATTGTAACTTTACGCCTGCCGCTTAAGTTGACAAACGTATATAAGCGGTTGCTCACACACATTTAGTAGGCAACGAATTACAGTTATAAGTTGATAATGATTTTTCCAATGATCTACATATAATGTACTAGTTTTCAGATTCACTCCTATATATGAGCTATAAGTTCTTACTTCTTGCCAAATTTCACAACTTTAGGTCAACGGGAAGTAGGTACTCGATAGTTTTTTGGTTTTCGCCAAAGTACGTTTTCGTACAAAATTTGTGCATAATTGGCTATAACTTTTTATAGCGTTAACTTAGAAGTGTGATTTTTTCAAGGCACCAAGACGTAACTGACCTCCGTATTTGACAATTTCAGCTTAATCCCTTGACGCGTTTTAGAGAAAAAGGTCATGACAGACGTACAGACAGACGGACTTTGAGATACGGAATCCTAAAAAGTATAATAAATGTAATTATATAATACACACCAAAATATACTTTTAATGAGTGACTCTATAATCGCAGTCGCAAGTCTGCCCCTCAGATAACGGGGCGATTTCACCGGCGTCTCTCACGTAGGATCCCAATTTTACTGTCAATACATATAAACGTCTCAATTTAACGCAAGCCAATATTCACAATGGAGGAGGTTTCCACTGAAGCTATCGGGACTTATAGCTTTTCCTTATTATATAATTGCAATATTTAATAAGCTAATAACATAATTACTGAATGTTTACTTTCTCTTATGAATTACATTATGTTCGGATAGATTAGGTGCCGTATACTTCACCCCCGAAGATGAGGGGGAGGGGGTTTGCGTGCCTCTGTGCTTCCCAAGGTTATACCGGACAGAGCTATCTATTATCAAAATTTTACACGAAAAGAAGACTTTTATGATATGGAACAAAATCGTCATAACCAGAAGATCGAGGCCAGTGGCGTGCTATGGGAGAGGCCTATGTCCAGTGGACTGCAACAAGCTGATGATGATGATGATGATCATAACCTTCATGCATGAATCCGATTACTGCTAAAGTCTAAGCACGCAACTCATAAGTTAAGTGGACATAGGCTGTAAATAAGAGGTGCCCGGTCCAATTTGCAGGGTCGCTGGGTTCCGCAGCGCCATATCAGGCTATCAAAGCCTCGTACATTTTCATTAGGTTTACGTTTAACGCATGCGCGTCATATAAGGAATGCGAGACGCAAATGTCTTGTTCTAACCTTTGTTGGTGTAGTCGAGTTGCGCAAGGTATTGTACGCAACCCAACGGAATTTGTTAATATATTTTAATAACACATCTGTAAATCCCCTTTTGGTGGAGAGCAGAGGAGCATATCACGATCGCTACGTACTTGTCCTGCTTCTACCTTCGTAACTCTAATAATACTAACACCTGCTGAAAGTTGTCGGTCTATGATCATGGTAAGTCAGTAGCATTTATTAGTTGGACGAGTACCGATGACGGTTAATGTCAAATGTCTTGTCTTCATTTAAGTAAAGTGAGCTGTTCTTTTGTGTTTCGTGCGGTGGGTGAGTTTTCGATAGCCCATGGAGGGGGTAAGAGGACGGAGGGTAACGTATCTAGCTTGTCTGCAGATGCTTATGGGGTCAGTAATCATCAAAAGATTACTGTTGTTCGCCAAAAGGTGGCTGTTCGTTTGATTTATGCCTACGGTGTTTTAATTATACTAGTGATCCCGGGAAGATCGAAATTCGATCTTTTAACTTTTTTGTAATTAAAAACTAAATATCATATGACATGTTATGTCATCGTAGCTAAGGTAAACAATTTATGTAGAATTTTCAACACTTGCAAAAGAGGTGTGTCTTATATATCAATGTGTCAAATGTTTGGTAGTGTGTGTAAAGTTTTATTTTATTAATTCAAATACTTTATAAACATTATTTTTAAAAAATATTAGCGTTCTGCACTTCTCTTACACGTGAACTATAAGTGTGCCAAATTTCATACTCCTCCGTCCGTGCAATTTTCGTAAAAACGTTCCCGAAGTTTTTGCTTCACGTACCAATATTTTGATTTAATAATACATCTGGATGAATTCCATGCTTGAAAATCCGCATTTGGATTAGCTAAAAGTATAACTAATGTGCCTACACATTGATAATCCAATGTCATTGCCGTTTTAATATAAAACTCAGAGTACCTGTAGGTGTAACCGATCGTATATTAATATAGATGGATCGCCGGACGCTATCTAGATTAAGGGTTTAACGCGCCACTGGGTATTGTTAATGAAATCCCGGTGACCATTCCCCCTTACCCCACAATGTGACCCCTCTTTTCAGTTGACAATAGTCGGATTATGGTTGGTAGGTTTGGGTCAATTGAATTATATTTTTAAAGAAGATGGGGCAAAATAACAATAAAGAGGTTTTTTGCCAAATTTTTAATTAGTTTATAACACATTGCAGAAGTGTATTGTCACTTTAGCGTTCAATAAAAAAGGCGCATTATGCTTATTTTATTGTCTAGTCTCTAAATTATTGTGTGTGTCTTTTGTGTTGTGGTCAAATAAATGTTTTCTTTCTTTCTTTCTTAAAAGAGGTCTATCAACAATGGTCGCTTTTATCGCTTGACTATTGATCTGAAGCTTTCATTTCTGGACAGCTGATCTTCAGCCGTCCAGCAGTGAAAACTTCACTTCTCCCCTTTTGATTATCACACAAAAAATTAAAAGTTACCACGTAGGTATATGGGTCAAATCACAGTAGGTTTAACCTGAAACCAGCTGGTAAAAAATAATGTATTTTTATTTTTTGCTATTTTCGTAATTTATTTCACTTATTTATACTATAAATAAGTTTATACTATAAATAAGTTGGTACAAGAAATGATTTTTTTTTCAATTCGCCTATAAAAAAACCTCGCCAGCTTCAAATAAAATACAATACGTCTATTTTCGTTCTTAGTTCTACAATCTTGACTCCATTGGTTCATATCTAAGGTATACTAAATAATTTGCTAAGAGATGCTATTTATAAGTTGGCAAGATGAATGTCTCAATAAGGGGGTATTGGGTAAAATGAATGGGGGTGTAAGCTATTCGGACGGCGCTCGTGCACGTACGTTACTTATACTAATTCGTTGTATAAATTATCGTGCTAATATTTTTTGTGCGGTATTAGGTGGCCATTTCATTATAAGTTACCCTTTCAACTGTAATTGAGGCTAACGTGGGGAAAGCGTATCGCCCGCGTGGACTTCTGACTTCAAAAATGGAGTTATTATACATATAAACCTTCCTCTTGAATCACTCTATCTATTAATAAAACCACATCAAAATCAGTTGCGTATTTTTAAATATCTAAGCAATATACTATGTAGTGATTTATTAGCGTAAAGGTTTAATGACTACTAACACCTACAATCTTCCAAATTTTGGTAAGAGGTAGTACCGCACTGCACGCTTGCATGCAGTCCAATTGGACCGGGACGACCGGGGAGGTACCTACCTCTCGCTTACACGAGACCGGCGTAAAGTGACAGCTGTGCTGTCGCGTTTCGTGCGGTGTGTAAGTAGCCTGTGGCCCCTGGAGGTGGGAGGAGAAAGGAGAGCAGCGCATCTCTATAGCCTCTATGCGGATGTTTGTGGGCTTCGGTAGTCATGAAAATGTCCCCGACTGCTCGTTTGCCCTTTTATACTATAAAAAAAACCATATATAATTATGTAGATTTGTTGTATTCTTTTGATTTCCTCATGAATGAAGTACCGGCTATTAACAAACTACACGACGAATAAATGCGATAGCACAACCATCACTTCTAAAGTGGCATCAGGTGAGGCACCTCCACGGTTATGCCATCTCGATATCCCGATTACTACGTTTTACTAAAGTAATTGACGTTTATAGTAATATATTTCGGGCTTTGGCCCACCACTCGTTCCCACTGCTACTACTCCTGTGTCGCCAGGATCGACAACGGCAACCACACTTGACCCTTTGATATGATCGCAGGGAGCCAGAGGGATAAGCTAAATCTGTCTTGGGACCCGCAACTAATTTAATCAGAAGAAAGTAGGAGGAGTGGGAAGTAATTCCAATTTCCCTCCCTAATCAAAGTGGGAGACAGTACAAGATTGCAGTGACTTAAATAAGCCAAGAAGTAGAGAGAGCAGCCAGGTGCCCAAGCCCCAAGTCCGGCTACTATGCACCACGGAAATATAAATGAATTGATATGGAACGTTCCAGGAACGTTTATAGTAAGTCGTCTGTTTGTCTGATGTGTGTCTGACGTCTGATGTGCGTCTGGCGTCTGATGTGTGTGGAATTGATAAGTGGACGACGGACAGCGAGCGTCGCACAACAGTGGCTGATGATGATGATGTGTGACCCAGTGCGCATCAATAACAAGCGGTGGCATTGATAAGCGGACGACGGACAGCTAGCGTTGCACAACAGTGGCTGATGATGATGATGTGTGACCCAGTGCGCATCAATAACAAGCGGTGGAATTGATAAGCGGACGACGGACAGCGAGCGTCGCACAACAATTGCCGCTAATGGGGTAATTGGCGGCCGCGCGCCTGTGGTCGCACCATTATAATGTATCCGTACACTGCCAATCATAAAAATCGTTTATATACTTCAGTAAAGATTGGTTTAGGTACATTTTAAGTTGTTTTGTTAGTCCGGTCAATATAGACATTTGAAATAACAAAAATTCCCGGAAAGCCCAATTTTGGTGGAGACCTATAGTTTACCATTACAAATCAAGTTTTAAAAGTCCCCATCGATCCTATGTGTGCTTAAAAAGTTATTCGAGGTCAAAGGTCAAAATTTGAGGTTTTTTTTTTTAATTTTCTTGAAAACGGTAAGTTTTATCAAAAAAACTTCAAACCAAAGCTGTAGATCTTAAAATTATCTACAAACATGGTATTAATGATTTTTTTCCTAACAGTTACCATTCCTGAGATATCTCGATACATTGGTTTCCCACCTTACACAATAAAAAACGAATCTGTGTTAGATTTAAGATGAGAAAGAATGTAGTAGATTTTTCCTAATAAGTATCAAGTAATAATGTATAATACTAATCTATAACTTGAGCTTGAATTACAGGGAAACCAAATCCATACTAAATATCAAATTATAATACAATAGGATAAAGTGATAAAAAAGAGATCGGAATTTTAAAAAGTGTGCAATTCTAATAAGAAATCATCCGATTCTGTTTACAATTTGTTTATGAACGAAATTCATTTTTTTTATACCAAACTATATGTTATAATTATTTATGGTATTATATTATTATTATTAATAAGGAAGTATTATTAAGGTAGGCAAGCGTATATTTTTCAAGCGTATGTCTATACCTATGTAGATTTATATATTTCCGACTACAGCCTAAATGACTTGACTGATTCTAGCAAACGTAGTGTCATTAGATTCTTCCTGATAAAGCAAGTAACACCTGGTAAAAAAAATATTTTTTAAGCTGTCGTGTTTTTTCATTATTCAGTTTAATGTTTACAATATACCCCATACTTATGGCCGGCGGTGTACTCCGACGCGGACACGCGGTGTTATCAGGATGTCCCGTCGGCCGCGAGCGGCGCTCTGACGACCTGTAATCGTGTCGTGTATACGCCGCATATTACTATTATTGTCTATGATATATGTGTATGTGTCATATAGATTACAAAACAAGAGGCCATGCTGTTTTGTTGCCAAATTAGCCCGCTAAACCTGAGAAGGGCTCTCTCATTTATATACCGCAGCAAAGTCACAGCTATGACTAGAAAAGTTCGGTGGTCCATTGGAAATACTCCATTGTCGATTGTCGCGCTATGAATATGGAAAAAAGATACACTGATTTAGATGAAAGGGTCGGATGATTTTGTATGTGTTCTGTTTTATTTATAGTATAATATTTCAAGCCAATTTCAAACCCAAACCCAATTATAATATAGGATAAATATGCTTGGCTTTTAATTGCTCATAAAAAAATTGTAGATTATTTTAGATTTCTATATCTAAGTTAATATATTGTTTTATAAATTCCAAATACAATGTGAATAAAAATAACATTACAAAATATATTATGAAGTATATAGGGTTTTATTTTGTTTTTTAGCAACGCACACTTGCTCTACTTAAGTTACAGTGACTTTTGTAAAAGTTGGATAATCTTCATCACGATACAAATCTTAAATATTGACACAGATAACTATCGGTTGATAATCAAAATGCGTCTATACACCTTGACGCAATATGTCAAAATGCATATAGGTCAAGGCGCTAGTATAAGTCCAGGCGATGTAGCCATAATGAGTTAATTCTGCCCACGCCCAGTATTGTTCTAAGTACGTCTGTCCGTCCGTCTCGAACACATTTGCATTTTAATATGAATATTACAACCATCACACAGTGCGGTCGGTATACATTGTTAGCGATATTGTCAACCCTATCCCATCGCAATAAAGTTGAAAATACGCGAGAATTAAGGATATGTAGACGGTGATGTGTGTTCTGATGTTTAAACGGGCTCATTGTCAGCTGTACAAATTTGCATCAGATATGAAAGTGAGGCTGTATGTGCGAATAAATAATTTATTATTTATCTGTGTAATGTGACACGCGTTATGGAGGGAAAATGAACATTGAATTAATCAATTTGCTCGAATGTGTTCTGCAATTTCCTTAAATATTTCTTATTTAAATTTTATATATTTGGAAATATATGGGTTTTCTCAGGCAATGACCGACTCACGCGGACTGAAAACCAGGGCGATAAACTGTTTACCTAAATAATAAAGTCTTTACGTGAATCGGAACAACAAAAATAATTCTTAATTAAAAATAGTAGTAAAACATTGATGTGTAATATACATGACCATAATTATAATATTCAAATGTAATACTTTACTCTATTCTTTCTAATTAACTATTATTAAAATAATAGGTTCTCGGCGGGTGGTAACTGAACAAGATCAGCATCGCCAAATGGGACAACCAGGGATAGACACGGGAGACCTATCTCTGGCATAATATACATGTCCCGTTACATATATATGTCCCGTTGATAGATGTCCCGACCCTGCTCGGACATACCCGTATAGTTCTTTTTTAAATTAGCAGTGCTTGCTGTGCAAGCTACTGCTGGCGGAGGCGCGGAAGAATGTCACCAGGCTCCCCGTACTCCCGCCACTGAGCGGAACGAGAAACACCCCAGTTTTTTAGTCCGTGCGAGTCGGACACTACCTGTCCGCAGCTCCCGAGGCGGAATGGTGTCCATAGTGGATTTTTCCGGGCAAAAAAAAAACTATTAAAATAATAGTTATCATGATTTTAGTGTTGTGACGGCGCAATTTTAATTAGTATGGACTAATGCAGGGGTCTCACACACTAAAAATCGGGATAAGTTTGTGGCACTATATTCTTAATCATCAGTCATCTGAGTCCACTCGTGACTACGATTGCTGTGAAGCTTCTGAAACGTTGGGCGTGTTAAATAACTTTAAAATCAGACTCGATTAGCAGTGGGGTCCGTACCAACCGTACAAACCAACCAAGCGAGAAAAACATTATAACTTATATAAGTTGAGAAAATTGTACTAGCGGACACCCCCACACTTTTTTATCTTTCAAGATCGGAACCCTAATAAACATAATATTCATATGAATGGTTACTGGTTAAGTACGGTAATATTGTCGTTTTTTTTATTGTATTTATTGGATACCTCGACAACCAGCAGGCGTGTCGAATTGCTCTAATTAAGCTGACCTGTAGCAATGACGCTACATTTACATTTGCAAAGTGTAATTTTGAAGATCTTCTTAAATATAGATATTATAAAGGATTCTTATAGCCATATTTTCTAAGAATAATCCCAATAATTTTTGGGGTTTGTTCTAATAAGAATGTATTTGTGTAATGTATATGCAATTTAATCATAACATTCACTTAAGTTCAATCTTCTGTTAAGAGTTTGTGAACTTATTATTTGTTCATTTATTTTCGTCTGTACTATCGTCGATGCTAATAGAATTACGGAAAATCATTTCAAGGAGTTTCACACAGGATGCTAGCTTTTTTAAAATCGTGACTTATAGCAGTTCTGACATCTGGCGTAAATATGTATTATTGTTCTTGCTAGCCCTAGAATCCTCAATGACATAGCTAAGCGTGGATTCGTATATCTAACTAAATATAGCATTGCTTATAGTATAGCCAGTCTCACGCATACGTAATTATTGTCCGATTCTGAGGAAATCTGCTAGTAGCTTTTATGTGGTCTGAATCATGTCATGACGTCAATGGATATTTAATGACGTCAATGTGTCATTCGTAACGTGTACAGGACAAAGTATATGTATGTAGTTATTTAATATTGCTCACTAGATTTTCATGTCTATTATACATTTAAATCCCTATTCTTATAAGATTTTAGCGGATGTCATCCACAATGAAGATATGAGAATGCTCGTGTTGCAATTAAAAATGGTAATATCTGTGTATGATTGGAGTATTCCGCAAAAATGGGTGTAATATAGATATCACTATAAGTATAAATAAAATTATATAGTGCCTATGAAAACTTGAAATACATATTAACCTTATAAATTAAAATCTCAAATTATGTAATAAATATTTTTGTGCTTGAGGTTTTAGTGGGCCTCTACTTGCAGTATTGGAAGTAAGTCAGATCTTCCATCATAAATCTCCATGGAGTCTAACTTTTCGCGGGTGAACACGCGGGGCGCGCCTGGTGTAGAAATACCAACTTACATACATTCTATTTTCTCAAATTCATATCTGCTCCCATTTGAAGTGCTTCTAAAAGAATAAAATAAATTTGAAGATAAAATATAATCAGCAGCAACGCTTATATACGCCGTCAATCTAATTCAACTACTTCCACTACTCACGCAAATTGGACTAGCAAATGAGCGGCGACAGATAACGGACAATCATCATCGCATTTTTCCTGTCCATCCGTTAAATCTCCTGGATAAGTAATCTACACTTATCTACTAATCGTAGCTCAATTAGTGATAGGGCAAACATTATCAGTCCACAGCTGAACTTTTCTTTTTTCTCGAATCCAGTTTTTCCCTACGAGTGCACGTTGGGCAAAATGAAAACCTCACACGCGTAAAATAAATCCGAATGGAACTCATTTTTCCAAATTGTGCAAAATTTTAATCAGATCCTTTCAGTAATTAGGAGCAACTAATATTTTCAGTTATGATAATTTTCTCTGCTCTACTGTTTAGAATGTCATTATCATCATCAAGCATTAGCTTTATAACCTATTAGTTTTAGGGATCCACTTCTTCTGGGTGTTTCATAGCTCAAGACGACAGATCTTCGTTTTAGAATACATCTGCATCTAATTACATCGAGACAAAGGCGAGTCCGTGGTGATGTATTGGTATATAATATATGAAGCGATGAAAATGCTGCTATACCCACGCGTTTCGTTTTGCAAGGCATCGATTAAGTTTTGACAGGCCCGTGAGTCACCCGCCCCCGCCAAGATTATGTGTGAATATGAGGTCCCTGCCTACCTACTCCTATCTTCTTACCATTGCATCATTTTGGCTTCCTGCCCCTCTTCCTCTTTTTTCATAAGAGCGTGATATCGGCTCACCACAATCCTCAAGCCTGATAAAAAGTGTTATTGGGATTTTCAACTATTAATTATAATTTTTAGACTCTAGAAACTGGCGAAGCACCATAAGCAATCAAACTCGTGTTGCATTTCTCTTTGGTTGGACTGCAGTCCAATTGGAATAAGGGTATGAGGCAATAAAGAGTGCACTTGCGTTACAAATTAGTGCACTACATTGTCCTGCGTAATTGACTTAGTATGTAGTGACGGTAATATGCCACGCACAGAGATATTTGAAGAAAAATTCGACCAATTACAAAAACTAGAAGATCATTGCGCCAAGAGTGTGCAAGAGTGTGCAAACAAGAAAAATTGAGACGGTAAATAAAATATTTGAAAGGCGACTCTATCATATTATTTAATACGTTAGTTATTTCTTTCTAGAATAGAAGTTAAGCTAGAATTAGATTGATAATACTAGATGGCGTTAGAAAATAAAATAATGGTAAATCTGAAATTTTGGAAACTTCACATTTAGTCCACCTAAATCTACATAATTTTCTGGCAAAAAAATCTACAACCTATGCACTCAGACATGATAATCAATAACCCAATATGCAGTAGCATCAGCTGTCATCAAGTCGATCAATTACTACAAAAAGCCTGTACATAACGGTACACGTTTTCTATAGCCCCCATAAAAAGTGGACGGCCATCTGCGTGCGTAGATCTTTTATTTTGTTCAGCCGACAATACGGTAACGCGAAGACCGCGATCGGATGACGGGCATTCAGGCCATTATGTTCAACCATTTTCATAATAAAGACCTTTATGTAGGAGTCATTGCTGCGTTGCGTACAAGTCGGCTGTTTTTTATAATATAAGGGGTAAATAAGCAATCGGAGACATTATCTTGATCTTGATCTTGAGTTTACACAGATTCGTTGCCCTCCTCTCCATGGGGCACCGGCTACTTAGGGACCGCATGAAACGGTAGAGCACCTCTTTTCACGTTGCCTGAGGTGATGGTTATGTTTTTGACGCTGTATATTAAAGTACAAATGGGCCATCTCCTAACTTGATGAGAAGTGCATTCTTAGTAATTACTATGTACAAAAGTACAGTTTCTATCTTTTTACATATCCAAAACTTAAGCGACGAAAGTAAAAGATGCTGTGCGTCCGAATAGGTCGTACCTAGTTTGAAACGTTAAAAACCGTGAATCAAAAATGTTTTAGTATCGTAATACTTTAAGCTACATAAGATTATATTTTAGAAATATTTAATTTGACTACATTTACATTTGACTAAAATAAATTAAGGAATATAAATTATTAAAATATAATGTGGTCGCTCAGAGTCGACCTTCAATCGTACTAAATATATAAATCCTAATTTTGATTTTCAAATCTTTGACATTATCTTTCATTGCAATTAATTATAATAAAAACTTACCTTTTATATTATTATTGAAAAATATTAGCGGTTTGATTTCTCCTACACCCAAACTATAAGTGTGCCAAATTTCATAGGTACTCCTCCGTCCGCACTAATTTCGTAAAGTAGATAATAAAAATAGTTTTCAGTAAGAGTAGTGACACACTTCATGCTTGCATGCAGCCGAATTGAACCGGCACGACCGGGAGGTACCTCTCGCTTATGATGAGCACGCGTAAGACCGGCGTAAAATGACAGCTATGTTGTCGCGTTTCGTACTGTGTGTATTAGTAGCTGGTGGTCCATGAAGGTGGGAGGAGAAAGGAGGGCAGCACATGTGTATGGCCTCTACGCGGATGTCTGTGGGCGTCGGTAGTCATAAAAATGGCTCTGACTGCTCGTTTGCCGCCCTATACCAAAAAAAAAGTTAGTCCAAGTTACGTGCACTCTGATTTAGGCAGTCATTAAGTCGGCACTGCAAATGCTTAAGACATATTGACTCACAGTGACCATTCCAGTTTCAATGACATTTTTTTTCGCTGCGTTACTGTGGTAAGCTTATCTGTGGAATACTCCATTATGTGCTAGTTTCATTAAATTGGACTGGATCTAACTCTGGGCTCATATTACGCACTACAGACATCAGTTTTTCAGAGAGCGCAAATCATTCACTGCTACGTTTCGTCACTGTTTATTATGGTGATTAATTCTTATACTATGTAG
This sequence comes from Calycopis cecrops, assembly GCA_001625245.1. Lineage (NCBI taxonomy): Eukaryota > Metazoa > Arthropoda > Insecta > Lepidoptera > Lycaenidae > Calycopis > Calycopis cecrops. The sequence continues at coordinate 202,470 of LUGF01045089.1, forward strand.
TATGTACTTAATTCAATTTTATGATTATGCGAAGAAACTCTAATCAGATAATTATCATCATGAATGACGTAAGGCTCTATTGTATCTCGTTGATCAGCGGTACCGGACTTTTACAATTGCTCTACGTTCGGGCCGGCATGACCGGGTAGGTGCCAAGGGCGTACAGAACACTGGCGTGAAGTGACAGCTGTGCTGTCACGTTACGTACGGTGTGTAAGTACCCGGTGGTACATGGAGGGGGAGAAGGAACGGGGGCAACGCACTATATAACTTCTATACGGATATCTATTGAATTTGGTTGTGATGAAAATGGTTCCGGATGCTCTTTTGCCCCCTTATACTTAAAAAAATAATACCTTCGATTTTTGACTCTATCTACGTACTCCGCTGGCTCAGCGACCTAAAGAGGGTCTTGGCCTTTGACACCAGAAGACTGGCGTCTTCTGCTCTCTATTTGGAGTTGCTAATGATTATCCCCCGAAGATGCTGCCACCTTGCCGTGGTGCTTGCGTACCTCTGTTATCCCCAAGGCTATGCCGAACACGGCTACGCTTACCAGACAGGCTTGGGGGGAGAGGCTACCAGGGCTTCTTAGGTATCATGCGTAAAAGTATTAAAAAAAAGTTAAAAAAAGGGTTGTCAATTTGATTTCTTTTACGATTGTTTTATCATTCGGTGATAAATTTATGTGATGTAACCAGTACTTGTGAAGGTTAAAATTGCTATGCTTTTGATAAGCTTATGGGCTTATAAAGGCTATGTATAAAAAAAGCTTATAAAACACGGGTTGTGTTAATATTTGATTTCTACACAATTTTCAACGTGTAGGTATATTTCATGGACTATTTTACTTCGTTCTTTTTAAATTAATTACATACTTTAGCTCTCTTTGGAAAAATAGTAGATTGGAAATCGATACTTAATATTTACAGTAAGAAATAATACATCTTAATAATGGAATACGTCGTTGTGAACTGAGTCCTACCTAGATTTTTAGTTAGATTAGTCAAGCTACATTGCAGTCAAAGTGATGCGACACGACCGGGGAGGTAGCTCTCGCTCATATTAGACGATCTTCAAAGTGTGACTATATTATATATAATATAATAATATTATCTCACTACAGGTATTTATTTACCTAAAGGGTTTTCTTCAAACATTGTATTAGGCATTTAAGTTTTGGTCAAAGAAATAAATAACTTATTATTATTATTATAATTATTATTATTAGGTTTTATTATGAGAAGCCGGTGGTTCATTGGGGGGATGCGGTGAAAGAAAACACCACAACTGCATTAATACATGTTAATAGGCGTCAATAATCAACAACTTCCTCGTTGGCTTGCCCAATGCTGCAAAAAAGGCTTGAAAGAACAAACTACAAAAAAGGATTACCTACTATGCAATAAAAAATTTTGGTGCAAATCAAGTCTAGTTTTGCACCATACAATGTAACAAAAATAAAAACTAACACATTTATATGGAATAAGTACCTATTGATTTCAATACCATAAAATTATATTAATAGCCAAAATTTTCCCGTGCGAAAATACTGTATCAAAATAACAGATGCCACTATGATAAAGAAGAAGATTCACAAAAAAACATCCTGAGAACTGCTAATCCTCACCTATGACCCCAGGCTATCCCAGCCTGGACCGTTAAAAAAATAAATTACCGAGCCAAAGAAAAGAAATCATTGTTTGTTATAAAAAAGCCGGGAGTAGTGTTACTTGTGATTTGAATAGTTTTTTAACTGAGGGGTGATTACAAAAAAGTCACCCCACGGAACAGAGTCCGTGTTTTTTTTAAGACGGGGCCAGCAGAAAGGAATATGCATAATGTTGCTAAATTGATTTGGTCAAATTTCTCACGACGCACACATCTGCTCAACACTGATACTGTGTTGTTCGGATGCATATTGACTATTTTTACCCGTGATTTCTCAAGAGCGAAATTAAGATAATATGTTTCGAATAATATATGATGAAGAAAGAAAGAGAGAAAAGACATTTATTTGATCACAAACAAGAGACAGACATGTACATTGCACATGCACAATATTACCTATCTTGCAAATGGTTTACAGTATCGGGGAAAACTTAGTTTATAGGATTAGGTAGGTTATTTTTTTGTGTATAACTTATAGATGTTTTCTCGTGTACAGAGGTAGATATAACAAAATTTTGATGTTTGTATAGGCAAATCGCCATAGTTTTTTGAAGGTTTTGCTATGGAAAGTCTGATTTTAGTGAAATATGTCCATCTTGAATCTCTGAGAGAAAGTTACGGATTTCATGGACATTAAACACGGAAGTCAGGTTATCTCATCTTAAGGGAGATTCGCAAACTTTGTCTTCGAATATTCCTTCTATAGGTAGGTCCAGTCACGATATTGATTTGTATAATTTCAACTCATTCGATTTGAAATTTCTTCGTGGTGGGAGGTAATGTAGTGTGTCTAGCACTACGTTAGCGTAGGAATATAAATTAATGTTTATATTATAGAAACTACTTGAATGAAAGAATGGAACCTTCGCGATAGATAAGTTTTTAATATGAAAATATTTTAGATTCAAACGAATGAAGAATTCGAATAGTGTCTAGTTTGACAACAAGAGATTTGTATTGTGAGATTATTCTTCTAAAAGACTTTGGGGCGAGAACCCTGAAGCTTAAGAAAACCTATATGAATGTACTATGTGTAATTTCCGATAGTAAATAGATATTATATTATCCAAGTTCTATTATTCAGCCAGATTGGCATAGCTATCACATAGGTAGTCCTAAGTGAAGAAGAGTCCTAGTCCTAAGTAAGTGACGCTGCACTCGAAGTACGCCCCCAGAGACATCATACCGAGTGGAATCATCACAATATTATAAATGTGAAAGTTTGTATGTTTGTTTGTTTGTTTGTTACTCCTTCACGCAAAAATGCTGCGGAATCGATTTTCATGAAATTTAGCACATAGAGGGTAACTTGGATTAACACAGGATAGTTTTTATCACGAAAAAATGTTCCTGTGGGATGCCATAGAACGATTTTCCACGATATCGAAATTTTCGCAGGTAAAACCGCGGGGCGCAGCTAGTAGGTAATATATAAATGTCTCTCGGAGGCGTCAAATTAGTTTGGTTCGGCACAAGTCAGACAAACATGTTAAACATGTCACCTGACATGTGATATAATATTTTATAGCATAGGGGAACAAACGAGTAGTCTGATCCTTTTGACTGCCACTAACGTCCATAGACATCCGCAAGCCTTTGATCACGGGAAAGCACGCAGGACCGACGGCTTGACGTTCTTCCGAGGCGCGGGGGTGTACTGTGACTGTTTTTACTGTTATTAGAAATTGATAAAATCAAATACCGGGGAGGTACCTCTCGCTTACACGAGGCTGGCGTAAAGTGACTGCTGTGCCGTCGCGTTACGTGCGATGTGTAAGTAGCCGGTGGCCCATGGAGGTGGGAGGAGAAAGAAGGGCAGCGCATCTGCATAGCCTCTACGCGGATGTTTGTGGGCGTCGGTAGTCATGAAAATGGCTCCGGCTGCTCGTTTGCCCTCCTGTATCATAAAAAAAAAAAATTGTTTAGTAATTTTATTACGATGTGGGATTCGAGATTCGAGCTCAGGACCTCATGTCCGTAGTTAAACATTCTTACCGCTGTGCGACCCGGGATTCCAAATCAAGACTTCGTGTCTGTAGTTGAACATCTACGACCACGAGGCAGTCAAGAGGGTAAGTTAGCGATGATGTTTTTGAGGAATCATCAATCAAACATCACTAATCCGCAACACTAGACCGACCGAGGAGGTACCTTTCGCTTACACGAGACCGGCGTAAAGTGACAGCTGTGCTGTCGCGTTTCGTGCGGTGTTTAAGTAGCCGGTGGCCCATGGAGGTGGGAGGAGAAAGGAGGGCAGCGCATTAGTGTAGAGGCTGTCTTCTATGCAGATGTCTATGGGCGTCGGTAGTCATGACAATGGCTCCGACTGCTCGTTTGCCCCCCT
>LUGF01045089.1:210122-229372 GCA_001625245.1 Calycopis cecrops
ATCGAAATTTTCGCAGGTAAAACCGCGGGGCGCAGCTAGTTATATATAAATGTCATAGCTCTTGCCTCTCGGATTCGTCAAATTGGTTTAGTTCGGCACAAGTCAGACAAGCATGTTATACATGTCACCTGACATGTGATATAGGTAATATTTTATAGCATAGGGGAACAAACGAGTAGTCCGATTCTTTTGACTATCACTAACGTCCATAGACATCCGCAAGCCATTGATCACGGGAAAGCACGCAGGACCGACGGCTTGACGTTTTTCCGAAGCACGGGGGTGTGCTGTGACTGTTTTTACTGTTATTAGAGATTGATAAAATCAAATACCGGGGAGGTACCTCTCGTCGCTCGGAAGTCTTGAAAATAGCTCTGACTGCTCGTTTTCTCCCTTATACTTTAAAAGAAAGAAAGCCATCCCCATAGAGGCTAGCGTTACCTCGCAAGTATCAATGCTATGGGAGAATTTAATTAATTAGATAAATAATTTTCCATAAACACTGACCACGAACACATCAAGTGATTACTAATCGATAATTCAATAGATATCGCGGACCAGTCACTCAAGGAAATGTTATAACATATAGTACTTCCACGAACGGTACCTAGCCATGCAATCATGGTAATAACAGTTGCATATTGTGCATATTAATGCACTAAATGACCTCATCTGGCTTTTGTATTTCGCGAGAAAATGCAAATATACATAAAAACACTTCTAGTAAGAGGGTAAGAGGTAAGAGGTAGTGCCATGCTGCATGCATCCATGAAGACAAATTGGGCTCGGCACTGCGGACTCACTCACACGCCAGTAGCGCATGTAGGAGAGAGGAGGATGGAGGGCAACGCATGAGTATAGCCTCTGTGCGGATGTCTATGGGCGTCGGTAGTCATGAAAATGTTTTAGACTGCCTAAACGCGGAAAGAAATCTAAGACCACAGCTGACTATCTCTGACAGCCACGTTTTTTATATGAAATCTATTTTAATCCAACTCTACAGCGTCATTGCATTTAAAACTGACAATAGGACGGTCCATGCGGAACACATGTAGCGAATAACCGGAGATCCCTAAAGGATTACGAGATCTATTCTTTATACTATGTTTTAGGGTACGGCAGGCGAATAGAAAATTGTCTCTATGATTTTATTTATAATGCTTTTTAATATTTTTGTAACTTCACACCTTCATATCACCAAAAGAGAGGAAGGAAGAAAATAGTGTGGGGTCATAGTCCTATTTTGAACATTTTTATGGAATACATTAAATACCTACCACCTGAAAAAATTTCTTTTGTTTGCTTTTTAATTTTTTCTCTTATTTTTATATTACTAAATTAAATCCATTATGTACATAATATAACAATTCAAGCAAGCATGTGTGTGTGTCAATTTCAATAAATAAATTGTTATTTATTTATTAACTTTAAGAATCATATGATCATCATCATCATCAGCCGGAAGACGTCCACTGTTGGACACAGGCCATTTTTTTTATCTTGCAGGGGAATGCATTTACGTACGCTACAGTACAGTGTCGGGCTCGGCGTTAGTACGCCCCTACCGACTAAACCCCTGCCTTCAGCCGCTTTTCTCGGAGGGTTCTCTGTCTGCAGAGTACAGGATCCCTCCAGCGACAGGCTGGTCTCGGCGAACAGAGCAGACTTAACCTCAGGACATAGGCCTCCCCCAAAGAGCGCCAAAGCATTATGATTTACCTACTTCAAGAAATAATTATATTTCAAAGAGGAATAAGTTATACGTAGGCATGACCGGGTTTTTCAAGCTCCGATTAGAAGAAATTAATATGAAGCTTTTATGCGGTAGGTACTTAATGGTTAAGTATAGATTAGCTAGTCGAACATGCGACTGACCTTCACTTTTCCAAAATATCATGTATATAGGTACATACAAGTGTTTACGAGCTAAGAGAAATTACTGAGTCGAACCACAGTACATAATGAAGTATGTTTAATTAAATTAAAGACAACCGCGAAACGGAACGCACAAAATACTTTAACCGATTCACGCTTGACTGTATTTCTTTATTATTTTTTACCACACCTGGTCGCGAATTTTTTATCAATAAGTCAGATGATAGACAAAAAACGACTCAAGATGGACCTGCCCTGCGGTGGCCATTTTCTATAGAAGGGTGGAGGATCGATCTCGGAAGCTACTGGATAAATACACTATTGTACATCTGCCTGTGATTTTTGTAAAGATCATGAGCTTTTAACGTTTTATTTGTTAAAGTAACATAGGAAAGCTTTTGTCTGCGTGTTTGAAAAAAAACCAGAAGTAATGTAAAATTGTGACATTATAAGAATAAAGGATTAGATGATACTTTTTACTTTTTATCGTTTGGATTTTATCCTTCCCTCACTTTTGAGGGAAGGACGTGATGTGAAGATCTATTGTTGTTGTTATAAGTTTAAAACGTACATTCGAATAAATAATACTTTTTCCATACACTACTAGACTCATGGACTCATGGACTCATGGACTCATGGACTCATGGACTAATGGACTCATCGACATGGACTCCAATCAATTAATTATGGCCAACACTGTGGCCCACGGAGAGGAGGGGAGGAAGGAGGGCAACGCATCTGTCTATGCGAATGTCTATGGGCGTCGGAAGTCATAAAAATGGCACCCATTGCTTCTTTGCCCCACTAACACCCCGCGATGCCATCGCCCATCTATACGCGCACCTCAATATTGACGGGTCTGTTAGCAACAGGGTACATGGTAACTAACCAACACCCACCATGACAACTTCAACTTTTTCGAAATACACTTCGGAAAAATTGAGCCGTAAACAATAGCCAATAATTGTGGCCTGATTATGCTACAGTGCAGAGCTTGACGAGAACATAATCTGACATTAGTAAGTATATAACTGTGTTGGGAGACACCTGGGCATTAACAAATTTGTAAGTCATTCGAGCTTCATAAAAACCCCACTTAATATTCAATACCCGGTAACGAACGCTGGCCAAACCGCCGGGGTGACTCCTGACCCTCGCGAACATAAAAAATGTCACCCTCAGGGCTTTTTTCAACCCTTTTATGCATATCCTGTGTCAGACGATACAGTGTTACAAGTCAAATTTAAATAATTTATATGCGTGGTCCACGGTTCGCATCTGCTAGATTTAAAGTGGTTATAATTATTATTAAATGTATAACTAACGTCTGAGTTCATAACCCACGTAAGGAACTTCTGCGAAATATTATTATCAAGATAGGCTTTAGTTTAGCACCTACATTTAGCGCCAGTTTTATTACCGGTAATTTTATTAAGTAGTTATTCGACATTTGACTTCTAACGACCACATGATGACCACACACTACACTAGATTCAATTGATTTAACGGGAACCTATGAAATCGAAATTTTCAATTCATTTTCTTTTTTATTTATTATATATTATAATATATATTATGTTCTTATTTACCAACTAGTTGACCGGACAGGAGTTGTCCTGCCATTATTGGAAAATATGTTGTCATGGTAACGTTATTATGTGGCCGAATTGTCAAATCGTTATTTTGTCCTACAATAAATAAACAAATAAATAATACATTTGCTTGTTAAAATAAATATTATATAATAAGCAGAGGGTAACTGCTGAAGAATTATGTGAATATCTATGGACGTGATAAGTTATCCATCAGATCTGACTGCTGTTTTGCTACCTTAAAAAAACCGGCCAAGTGCGAGTCGAATTCGCACACCGAGGGTTCCGTAGGAACGGGAGGTATGAGCAAAAGTAATAGAGGTTGAGAAAATTACACTTCCCTGCGACAAGTTGACAAACATATATATGCGGGTGCTTGCATACATTTAGTATGAAACGAACTACTTGCATAAGTTGGTAATGGTTTTTCCAGTGACATAAATTTTTTTTACCAATTTTTAGATTTATTCCTATATGTATGCTGTAAGGTCTTACTTCTTGCCAAATTTCAGAATTCTAGCTCAACGGGAAGTACCCTATAAATTTTCGAAAAAGTGCGTTTTCATACAAATTTTGTGCATAAATGGCTATAACTTTTTATTGCGTTAACTTAGAAGTGTGATTTTTTCAAGGCCTCAAGACGTAACTAAGCTCCGTGTTTGGCAAAAATTTCAGCTTAATCCCTTCACGCGTTTTAGAGAAAAAGGTCTTGACAGACGTACAGACAGACGGACAACAAAGCGATCCTATAAGGTATCCGTTTTTTTGTCTTTGAGATACGGAACCCTAAAAACATGCAAAATAGAGTTCTCAAAAAGAGATTGCGCAACTTAAAAAGCATTTTCGTATGCACAATAACACGTAGAGTTATTGTATTGTTCCAAAAGAAACAATACAATAATTATAATATTGGATTGTGAACTATGGCCAATTGACACATCGAAAGTGAAAGGGATGAACGCCATTGTGGGTCTGATTGTCGTTTAAAGATCGTGTCATTCTCATTGTGATGGCGAAATGTGTTGGGTGTATAAATAACATTGTTTTAATAAAGTTATTCGGAGGTTGAGAGTCTGCAAAAATGTTATTATTCTTATCTACAGGCAGTCGCGATTCGGTGTGTAAGAAGCCGGTGGCCCATGGAGTGGGGAGGAGGAAGTAGGTCAACGCATCTGTTGACATGATGCCTATGAACGTCGGTGGTTATGAATGTGGCTCCGACTGCTCGCTTGTCCCAGCATATATATAAAAAAAAATAATTATAGGTAGTGCAGTATATCAAATATTTTTTAATGGGGAGTACCTTCAATGTACTCCCCATTCCCCTTTTTCCTTTAATATATTATAAATCTTCAAGATGAAAGCTAATTTATCTTTAAATGGTTAGCAACTCGTCTATGAAACGTGGATGTCTGTGGGCTTTGATAATGACTTACTATCAGGAGACCAAATTAGTTTGTTCCCTATGCTAATAAATAAACAGATAGGATCGTAGGAACTGCCGATAGGAGAGGAAACTTAAAACTATCTTAAAATGCTATTCGTAGCACTGCACTGGAAAGTGGAGGTACGTTAATAATTATTATGCTGTAATTAATTAAATATAATTAATTAATTACAGCATGGTGATAATGCGAATTCATTATGTTATTCCCTTCCTAAAGCAGTTTTCACCTCAAAGAGATCCGCCATTTTTATTAGTCCCATATACAACATTGTTTAAATAAATTATTCAGCTGACGCGTGCATTTGCAAAAATATTATTTTTCTCAAGTTAAATATTAGCTACAGAGAGACTAGAAGTTCGTCGCCTGGAAGGATCTTCAGGACAAGTGTAGATAAGTTCTGATGATGAGGTGAGCAGTAACTATTTACATTCTAGCTGCTTATTTACATTCTATTCTAGTGAAGTGACATCTATGCTGTTGCCGTTTCTTGAGATCTGTGACTTTTCTGTCCTCTCATTAGTTATTATTATCTCCCACTGCATAGCTTTGCGGATGTCTGTGGGCTCCAGTAGTGAAAATCTACTAGTAATGTTTGTTTGTCCCTTTATTATACTATAAAACTTCAAATAAATAAACTTACTCAGTCTAAAATCTAAAAAACTGTCACGCAATCTTCAACTGCTCTATGACAGTCACAAAAAAGCTCTAAAAAAATCGTACCGTAGCTATATAAATCTGCTTTATTAAAAATTACCCGGCTGTCTGCGTGCCCAGTTAGTTGATAATGGCTCATTTTTTATTGTTTCACCCCTTTAATAGTTTTTTGTTCCCGCTTTTTTGTTTCTACATTGGCCGGATTTTTGTCATCTTGTTTTTATTGAATTACCGTTTTTTTTAATGAATATGCGGGTACATGCAACTGTAAATTATATTTATAATCACGGCTACCGCCTTTTTTGTGTGGAAGGATAACTAATGCATATTGTGTTTCATATTTGAATAGGTTCTTTTTAATTTTGATTTCTATCCTGGCTATGGTGAAATAATGTTCAGTTATTGGCAAATTGGCTGATGACGGATTTTTATATTTATTAAGGAGAAAGAAAACGTATCTAATGACAAATTATTATGTATAGTTTCAATAAAATCATCATTAAAATCTGTATTGTTCTACGTTCTGGGTACGTGTTTAGGCTAGCATCACCTGGAAACTGTCGATGCTTCCCAAGAAACCCTACCCTACCCTTTGCGTATAAAAATGCTGATGGGATGGGGATGGGGATGCTTACCTCCGCTGTAAATGTGGTGGTATAGTAAAATGAAATTTAACGATTTAATGAAATTTAATGATTTCATTTGTATGAATTTTAATGTAGTTTTTAAAGCGAAAAAAATATTACTTACTTTTTCACGACTCACGACCAAGATTTATGTATTTTCTTTGTTTAATTTAAGAGCCCAGGATCACAATACTGTCTGTGTCTAATTACGATCAACTACTAATAAACTAAGTCACATTAAAGTATTTATAAATAAAATTAAAATAATTATTTACGTTCATAACCATCATCATCGCCCACTGCTGGAAAAGACTTTCAATGCATACAAGATTGTCATAGCAAAAAAAATACATAAACAAGTTCGGTCAAAGACTTGATATAGAGAATGGAATCAGATACAATACCGATCAGATGTATCTACCCACAGATCTACTTTTCAATGGGACTGCGTGAGAAAACTAAAAAAAGTTGCTCGCATATAAAAAAACGTACTTACACAAATTATTAAAAAGCCCTCGAAGATGTCCCTTGCACAATGCACACCTTGTATAGGATTCATAAAAAATGTGCATATGTTTTTATAAACACACTACGGAGCTCAGGATGTTGTAAAAAACATGGGGGTCGTATGAGATGCGGACGACGGTGCTCAAAGTGTGTTTAATTAGGTTATAAAATGGTGAATATGTAGGTTATAAAATTATGTTTATGTAGTTATATAAGTATGCTTAACTTGTGTTACTGTGTGTTATTTAATATCTATTATTTCAGATCGAATAAAGACTATTTTGAAATCTATTTTTATATAAAGGGATATTAAGAGGTTAGCTTTTTTAAAAACTAAAAATCAAGTTTTATTTCATGAAAATAACGAATTAAAAAAAATCTAGAATAGGAATAAAATTATAAATATTTTATGTTAATTATTATTTCTTTTGACAGTGAAAATTAATACCAAATTTAAGAATTTAGATGAATATGTACCTAAGATATGATCTGTATTTTTTTCATTAAATTTTAAATATTTTATTGTATTAATTTATACTACATACATTAATGTCATATATAAGAATTTATTCTTTTTTCAAAAGTATTGTATATACTCTATATACATTTTATTGGGAGTAACAAAATTCAAAGTTTGGGAGCCAATGGCAAATCAAATAGATTCGGCAGTTCCGGTAGATACAAACGTTCGCATAAGGATCACGGAAACAGTTCCAGAGGCTTCTTTCTTATATTACACCTGGCATATTTTATACTACGCTACCAGGTCTTTAAAATAAAAATAACAATACGAGTATGATCCTGATTAATTAATATTTAATAAATAATTTTAAATAAATCAATAATCAATGTGTGTGTGTAAGTAGCCGGTGGGGCTAAACGAGGTGGGAGGAGAAAGTAGGGCAGCGCATCTATGTAGTTTCTATACGGATGTCTATGGGCGTCATGAAAATGGCTCCGACTGCTCGAAAAAACAGTGATTACGATTCTTATAACGGATTCTATAGCGTTTGATATAAATATCCTCTTGTAGAATATAACAGAACGAAGTAGAAAACGCAATGATCGAGTCTATCAATTCGTAAAAGAATCGTAACCGTGAGCAACATTCGCGTAAATATACGAAAACTATAAACTATAAACAATTTGATTTTTATTAGTAGGTATTTTATTGACAAACAAATGTTTGGATTAAATGATATAAAATAATTAAAATATGATATTATGTTGGCTACATATCATATTTTATTTATTTTATATCATTTATTTCAAATGTAAAAAAAATATTTAAAAAAGTTTTTATTCAACGATTTCCAAAGTCGCCTTTAGACTAATCTAATATTGTAGCTACAACATTCAATCAAATTTTATTTTTAAAACACAAAATTATGCGCTTCAGTAAAAAAAGATTTAAAAAAAGAATCGTAAATTAATATCATAATTATCAAGAACAATATATAAATCCATCACTTTAGTGCCGCTTATAAAATCTTTGTCAACTCCATATTTACAATACTGTTACGCTTCCTGTCTGTTAACGACGTTCCCACAGACATCCGTGTGTTTTTTAAGTTTTTTTTTAATGGAGATTAGAATTAACGGTAAAAATCTCCCCTACGGACGGTTTAATTTATTTCTTTGGGAGCATAAAAGATGCGGTCTCTCTTTGTTTAGGGTGACATGTCAAAAAAATCGCATGCGATACTTTTTCTTTACTGTTACATTTAATTGATAGATACGGAAGTATTGAAGAAAACACAAGAAGATAAGCACAGTTTCATCTCCTCAAAGAACCTCAATTGACAAAAATAAAAAATAAATAAAAAAGAGTATGAAAAAAATATTATAAATATTTTTTGGTGGACTAAAATAGTAGATAATAAAAACTCATTAGAATTTTGCTGTTTAAAGATTCCACAATATGCAACTTAGATTTACAGACTTATAGTATAAAAAAGTCATGCGCAAGTTAAAAAAACGAAACTGCATAGGTATGCATATAATAATGTATGCAAAGATAACGTGCATAAATCAAGAAGATAATTATTTTTTGCGACAGCCATGTTACGAGACGTTGTTTTCACAAACAATAAAACAACCCAAAAAATGACGCAAAAACCCGCCAAAATCAAACCCCAAAGAGTTCTTCAAATTAAACCCTCATTAGAAATTTTCATAAAAAACCACTAACGTGAGAATATTAAAGTTTTGCAAAAACGTTTCACGACCGTTGCATTCGAATTAGCATATTTTTTCCAAATTCAAATTATTATTTTTTTTATCGCCTGCCAGTGCGTCTCTAACACCGTGTAATTAAGAAAAAAGTATGGCTCCCGGTCTATGGCGTACCTTTTATCTGTGGGTCAGGTAATGTGCTTAAGTGTCGGATACAACAATGAACTCCGGATTTCCTCTCTAATACAAGGGCCGACATTTACCTCACGTGCAGATTTCGAATACTAAACCGATTTTCCGTAGGCGTGATTGATTTTGGAGATAGTCTTGATAATATCCTCTTGTGAAATCGATTCAATCCTAAAATATTACAATAGATATATATCGATAACAGTTGATTTTATATAAATCTGTAGTTAGAAAATAAAATTAAAATAAGCGCTGTTTCAAACAAAAAACAAATGAATTTTGTAATTGAATAAATTATTTATACTAAATTTTGTGTTTGCACCTTATTTACTTGCACATGACAAAACACACAACGGTCATACATATAGATATAAAAAGTTTGTACAATTTCGGACACACACAAACAAACATAAAAGTAAATACAAAATATCCAACAAACATTATTACACACAAAAATAATTAGTTACAAAAGATGCAATACCAATACAACCACCCACAAATAGACTACAAAGGCATGTCCTTTTTTGGGCGCCATAAATTTCATTTGCAAGGTGGTCCGACAAATTTGCGGTCACTGACAATAAACAGTCATTTACCAGATTAAAGCCACAGGACAACGTAATCCTTTGGACTTAATAAAGTTAGAAACAAAAATGTTCACAATTAATTTTGGCTGTGGCAAATTTTGTTTTTTTTTTCATATTTACGGACAGGCCAGGATCATGATACCATACCGCCTCTTCAATCATTTAAGGCTTTGCGTTGATTGGATAAAAACTTTTTTCTATGCTACCTAAGGAGATTTTTTTGAGACAATAGCTCTAGGCTAAGATAATGGACCATACCGCCTTTTCTTCAGTCATTTAAGTTTGAGTGTAGTGGACAAAAGCTTTTTTCTTGCTACCTAAGGAGTATTTATTTTTTTGGACAATAGCTCTAGGCTAGGATCATGAGACCATACCGCCTCTTCTTTGGTCATTTAAGGCAAATACGTGTGTTGACAAAAACTTTTTCTTGCTACCTAAGGAGTTTTTATTGTTTCTGCGACAATAGCTCTGTTTATGTTGTGACAGGCTCGACAGGTACTTATGTTTTGGGCTGTAAAAGATTTACGATGTGACGACATTTTGTTACAGCCTTCGTGGTTTTATGATCTGTAGATATATATTGTGTATTACCATAAATTATTATATTTCGATATCTTTAGGATTCGATATCGTCATGATTTCTTATTATTAGTATAGTAAATAGTACAATAATATTAAAATGAGCTTCTTCAACTCTGAGGAAAAAGAGTCAGTAGAGATACCTGCCCGGTCGTGCAAACCGATTCCTATTAAATACCGCGCGCGATCTTCCCCTTACGATGAGGTGGAGTCCACCAAGCCAATTTGACGCATCCGAGAGACGCACAGCTTTGAAATATTTATATTATTGTTGTGTAATGTACATGTCTGTCTCTTGTTTGTGTTCAAATAAATGTCTTTTCTTTCTTTCTTTCTTTCTTTCCTGACTCCGTACTGTAAATCCCAATAACACTTTTTTCTCGCCGGGATTCGAACCCGGGACCTCACGTCTGTGGTTGAACATGCTTACCACTAGACCACGAGGCAAAGTAAGAGCATACGGTAGATACAAATAAAGGACTAAATCTAGAAATTGCTAAATTATAATTACTATTTATAGGTAAATTCATACTACTTAAATGGGTGCTCGGTGCATCTCGTCGTAAGCTTAATTTAGTCGTAATGTTCGTATTGGTGCTCGTTTAGCACGGAGCACCTCGCGCACACCCGGGCTGGTGACAGTGGAGGTGGTCCACAGGCCACACCGGGGCGAGAGTGCGGCGCGCGGCGGGTAACGAACTTCTAGTCGTACAAACCCGTGTCGTTTTGGGGCACCGGACTCTTGCAATCCGCACGAACGTGATTGTCGCTTACACCGGTCTTTTGCAAGCGAGAGGTTCCCCGGTCGTGCGGAGTCGATTCTGCTGCATGTAGCAGTGAAGGCAAGTGTTACATAACGTAAACACAGCGGTATTTATGTTCTCAGTTGTCATAATGAGATGGTTCACAAAATCACGTGTCGCTTACATCATTATCTTTGTTAGTTGCTCATTAAAATAATTGCCGTCGCATATTCAACCCGTCATGGAACATAAAATCTATACTGGAATATACTAAGTGATACTTAGTAAACTAGTTTTTGTAGACTAGGAGTAATATACGCTCCTTTTTGTGGCAAAGAGAACGAAGGTGCCTATTAGTGATATATTATATTAGTAAGCACTAAGCACTACAAATTGTAGGTATATTTTGAAAATATAACGAGTAAAATAGTTTAATTTTCTTGAACATCTCTAAACAATCACTCTCTAACACTGACTCAATTCTACATCACACGCTATTGCCATTATATTTGATTTGAAAATTGCTTTCATCCATCTCTCTCTGGCTTAGAAAACAACCAAAACAATGACAGCATATTAGTTTTTCATTTAAAACTTCAGTTTGTTACCAATCGAATAAGTATTTATTAATAATTAGCTTACTTCAAATAACTATTATGCATTATTTTTTAATTTAAATTAGCCAAATGTACACCTTTTTTGTAAACAGCTTACGCTGATATGTAACTCTATGAAAAAGAAAGCAATTTCATTCTTTAATCCAACTCCGGAGCTGTGGAGCGGTTTTCAGTTCCATCTGCTTCATCATCAGAATTATCAAGATTGCCAATTAGAGAATTAAGAAGACCACCTAATAATGAGTTTGAGTTTTTGTTTCCTTGTGGTATTTCTATTCCAAACCAAATACGGCCAATTGTATCCAAGTAAACTGAATAATTTGGGTCACGTTTTATACTTATGGCATAACAGTTTCTCAGTATTTTGAACTGGACAACATGTTTCCTGAAAAATAAAGTAAATAGATTATAGAGGATTAAAACAAATTTGTCTTTAATTAATCATCCTAATATTTACATAATTTTATATATATCAAATTTTATGTATTAAGGCTCATGGTCAATTTTAATTTTTGACATGCTTTTAATAAAATATTATTTTATTTGAAAAAAAAAATCTTACATAAATATCTCTGAACAACAGCAGAAATAAGTTACTATAACCTACTACCTTATTAAAACATGCATTAGATATAATATTAAAAGTATTACTTACTGTTCTATTGCTTTTAACAAAAACCACAAAAAATTTAGTAATGGAAATAAATAAGGAGGGCCTTTATCATTTTTTATTGTTGGATGTGAACCAGTGTATTTCTTAAAAGCATCATTCGCCATTTCAATATTTCGTAAACATAGGCACTGTAATACAGCTTGTGCTATGAACAGGTCTATTTCAGACTTCAGCCCTTGAGTTGTGTGTAACTCTATTAGCATATTAGCATATGTGGAGCCATCACTAGTCTAAACCTATACCTTTAGGAACAGTTGGAGCTATTTTCGGCCTATAGACCTTACCCTTACCTTACCATGGGCCACCGGTTACTTATACACCGCACGAAACGCGACAGCACAGCTGTCACTTTACGCCGGTCTCGTGTAACGCACCTCCTCAGTAGTGCCGGACCAATCAGACTGTATACAGCGTCCACTATATTGCTACTGGCGCTCGCTGAACAACTTGGTAAGTTCCGTGACTAACCCAACGTTTTTTTTTTACTACCTGCGTTTATATTTTTTAATTTGTTGTCGATAATATATTGTATTTTTACTCCCAGGACAAATATATTTAAAATACTAACCCGAAATACTAAATAAATAATTAGAAAATACTAGGAAGGTATGTTATTGGCATTTAGACACTAGACTCATGTGCTAATTTATGACTAATATCAAATTATTATTATTACTCATAAATTGCTATAAATATTTATTTTATTTTCAAGTATCTGTTTAGTATTTATATACCAGATGTTATTATTATTTATGCTGTTGTGGTATTCCCTGCAATCTTATTGGCAAAGTAGATGAAGACACATTGTTCACTCTACACTATAATTTATATTCAACAATTCTGTTTTAAAAACATTCAGTCTAATTGTCTTAACCTATCCTATATTAATTTGATCTTTCTTATAAGACACATAGTAGACAATATTTTGGTTGTACTGCTGGTCTAGACGTAATATTGTTTATCTGTGGGTTCAGTTCTGATAATATGATTTGTTTGGAAATAATTTTAACAAAATAAAATAGGATCAAATTAAACTTAATAAAAATAAAGACAAGAGAGAGAATTATTTTATTTCGAAAGTTTTTAAATTCATCTTCCGAAGCCGAGTCGCCAGGTGTGTAAATTTCTCTCAATAATATAAGTTAGGAGGTATGGGTACGTTACCTTGATATATGGTAACTCTATTTAGCTGAAGGTTATCAAAACATTGTTTTAAACTTACGCCCATACGCTCTCTGCCCATACTAGTGGTTTATGCCGACCTTAAGTGGTACCTAATATGAATCTAGATAAAAAGTATCTAATCTACATCAGCACCATCAATATAATTTCAACCATTGCCTGCATATTTATATACATTTTACATAAAAAAATATTTAATTTTATTGAAAATTAAATATAGTTAAATTTGATTTTAAATAATAAATGAAGAAAACACAATACAATTAATATATACTTGTATACATATAAATATGAATAGAAATTGTGAAATCTTGAAACAATTTATTACACTCACTTGTTCTGACAAGTGTTGTTAAATATGTCGTGAAAGGAGAATGACGACTTTTATATGAGAATTGGGCCCTTGTTGCGACTTAACTAAATTAACACACCACATTAACAAAACCTTTTGCTAATGTACTCAGGCTAATTAAATTATATATATAAATAGAATATTCGATGTAAGTTTTGTGAAATTTGATTTTCAATGTTTCAAATCTCAAATACTAATAATGATATCTCGCTCAAACTAATTTTCGTTGAAAGCTTCCTTTGAGATTTACAGTATATTATATTATTTTAAGATTTCTCACTCTCTTATTTTAAAAGTTAGAGTGGGAGGGACACTCATTTTTCCACTTTGGAATCATCTATCTCTTAAACAATTGATTTGACGAAAAATGGTTTTAGTGACCTTAATATAATTTTTAAAGACGTATTCATAGACACACCCTCACATCACATATTGGATGAAAAAAATATTTTTAGATTCAGTTCCCAATATTTTTGTAAAAATGGCTGTAACATACGGACGGACGAACGGACAGACAGACATGACGAATCTATAAGGGTTCCGTTTTTTGCCATTTGGCTAAGGAACTTTAAAAAAGTCTTTAAAATAAAAACAAAAGGGGAAAATATTTTTAATTAATTATTATCATCTATCAACAAAAATTTCACTCGCGCAGTCTCTCATTCAACCAATTATAGATTATGCTGATGTCCATATAATTTGTGTTTGCGATTCATCTTTGGCTTAAAAAAATATGACCACGTTACTGCTTTTCGTCAATAATTACAAGCGCTTCGCATCCGCCATCGAAGAAATTACCGAAATTTAGAAGCATTTGCTATATAGTAGAAGTAAATGATTATTCACATCAAAATAAGCATTTGCTTTTGCTATATAGCATATGCTTATAGCAAATGCTTATGCTTGAAGCATTTACTAATAGTAATTGCTTGTTTTTTATTCACACCACCCATTGTCACTGCTTGCCTCAACACCAAAACCGCTTATTTAGTTACTTTACAATGAAACGACACGGAGTTAGACAACCATTTCAAATAACGAATTGTTCTGGATTAATATAAAATTGAGCAACAATTTCGCCTACACTAATGGAAAGATTAGAATACGCTTATAACATCACTAGCTGCGCTCCGCGGTTTCACGCGCGTAAGTTGCTATACCGTGGAAATATCGAGATAAATAGATGTTGGCAGATTCTCAGACCTACCGATATGCGCGCATATGAGAATCAGCCCTGTTCTGAGAAGAACCGGCGAAACAAACTCAGCGGACTCAATAAAAGATACATACACTATACATATCACTATCTCTTACTAAAATTGTCTTTGCAGCCAACTTCATTTAGTTCTAGATACGTTGTGACTCTTAGTCTTATAATATAGTACAAACGAAAAAATTTAAGCTAGCGAATAGGTGAAGATTATATGATAAATAACGTCAGGGAAAACAATTCTGTCATACTAAAAGCTCTTGAATTCGAATATAATTTTAAATTTCGAACGTTTCACAATTACCGATCTACCCACAAACCTGTAATTTATCATCGGCCATAACGTTAAAGCGTCCACAGTCCGTGTACATAATAAATTGCCTTAGTTGTTGTGAATCGCTTTATTTTAAGGGTTCGTACGTAAAAACGAAAAATCATAACCCTTATTAGATCACTCTGTTATGCTTCTATCTACGTGTCTGTAAAGAAACCTAGAGGATACTTCCCAGGGTGCTACAATCAAGAAATTTGAAAAGACGATTAAAGATAAAGAAAATAGATAAAGAAAAAATCTTAACTCGATAACAGCCACACCCCCATTTTTTTGCAACGATCTCATGTTGACCGTGTCAATTATACTTTCATACACTTTCTGACATTTTAGGAAAGGAATTATTTAATAATCTTATATTATGATCTACTACAAATTTTAATATATACCTAATTTTCATTAGTTATGTTTCGTGTATGAAGTTTTACTTCGTGGTCTAAAGAACACATTTTTATTATTAATTGCAGATTTAAAAAAATATTGTCATTTGATATAAATTTTTCCAGAATTTTGTTTAACATGTACTGATGTTGATTTTTATTGTAAATAATTATTTTTTTCTTTTAAAAGTTTTCGCACTACCATCTCACCAGTATAACAAATATCATACACATCTTGTGATGGGTAGTGTAAGCCTCCTCGTGTTTTTAAATTTATTAGTTTATGAAAAGAATGCCAGTCATATGTACATATACGGGTAATGCAGGTTTGGCTCTTATTTTTTTTATAATAACGTAACGATTACGTTACGACATAGGTAACGACAAATGCTTCCTGCCAGATAACCTATTATTAATTTTCTGTAGTCATTAAACTCTTCTATATTTAAACGCTGTGCAAGATCGTCATCTTCTTTGGTAATTTCTTTCATAAATAATAAATATGAGTTGCAATCAGTGTTTTCTTCTTCATGACGATATGATGTAGGTAGTTGTCATGTTAATTATTTTACTGGCTGAAGAACAGTTAAGCACAGCTATTTGTTCCAAAGGAACACAATTTCCTGTTGTTAAACATCTTACTTCTAGACGAGCCAACAGTTTTATGTAGCAACCTTTAAACTGACGGACATTCGGATTATAGTTGAATCCACCTTGCATTCTTATGCAAGAAAAGAAAAACCCTTTTGAAAACTAGTTTGCCCCAGTGCGGACGTCTGCCGGTCGTTGCTGTTTGTCGCCGCCGTGCAGTCTCGGACTGTGCGCGTCTCTGTCTGCGATGATTCTGTTTCGGGCACTCGCAGGACCCGTCTTACAACACCTTTTGTTTTATTGTTTTTATCAACTTTTTTCTGTATTCGTTAAATTGTACAAAAATCGGTAGTTTATTTAAAATAAACAAAAATGACCATACCTTTTTATGCAATTAAGTTATGACCATGCAGTAGAAAGATTTTTTACTAAAACGTCAAGTTTATATGTAGTTGTAAACGTCATGGCTACATCTGGACTCGTACAAATTGTGTTCGATTGCCCATCTATTTACTTCTGATATCTATGGCTGCCTCCATGTTTAAAATATCCCGATATTAAATTAAACTATATAGGTATGTATAGAAAGTAAACCAGCAAATAGGGGGCGCCACTGCTGAAAAAATAAATCTTGTTCCTTCGTCTCATAATTGCCAAAAACTGCGATATAAATAAAGTGTACAGTTTATTGATAAAAATAATAGCGCTATATTCCTTATACCTGATAAATTGTAGTAATATTAGAGTAAGATTAATTGTAACAGAATATTATATCACCGTAGTCCGTTCATTGATATTACCGACGTTTCGGTCACATTGTAGCAGCTATGGCCTCTGATGGCCGTCCAGTGACCATGTCTTGCAATGAATTAAGTGATATAATTATTCTAGTCATATCACATCATAACGTCTAATTTCATAGCTTTACTTAAAATGAGCAAACACTACAAAACATAAGGGAGGAGAGGGGATCAATATGCCGGATTTTTCTCTCGCTGCACAAGGATAAATGTTTGAACTTTCGAAGAAATAATATATGCGACATGGGAGGACCACTTTGAGCTTCTGTCGAATCCATTTCCGGATAATTTAATACTGGTATGTCTATGAAAAAAATACATAATCGAGTAAATAAACATTCAGTTAAATATAAGTTGAATAAATAAAATTATTGATTATACTGCTTCTTTGGTATTCGTTCTTTCGATTTTCGATCGAAATCACAATAAAACAATTTCAGATTTACAGTATCCTCTAGTCGGAGTACGTCAAGCTAGCTTAGTATTTTGGCTACGTTACTGTCAAATAAAAAAATAACTTTTCATGTATATATTATAGGATAGATCCTTAATTATCCTGCTCATAATATCAATAATCATATTATATAATAGGGAATCTGTTAGCAAAACATATTAAAGCATAATTAATTATTATGCTTCTATACGTTTTAATTATATTAATAATAAATAATTTATTAGAAACAAACTGACAAGGCCAAGCGTTGCTGTGAATAAAAATTATTACCACAGCTGTTGGAAATAAAATGTAGCCTATATATTGAACTAATATACTAATTAATTTTGGTTAATAAATTTATCTAATTTTTAACAGAAAAAACAACGGCGGTTGAAACTATGATCGGCCTGGCCGACTAGTCGGCCGACTAATCGGCCTTTTTACAACCGATTAGTCGGCCAGTCGGCTAGTCGGCCGAAGTCATAGTCGGCACATCTCTAGTATTTACCAATCTGACCGGTCATTAAATCCGTCGGATTTTTTTCTATGACTTACGTATCTGTCTATGGCTATCAATTTATCATGTTCAGCCGCTGTTTTAGGGGTTTTTTTGTGTCGAAGGAACAATACGGGATGTGTAATGGTAGACTGCTTTATGGTTGTTAATTAATGATTCATACTCTAAAAAAAAAGTGTGACTAAAGCCTTTACTGCTCATTTTGCGTTTTGTACGTTTTGCTTCTGGTGTACATTTTGCGTTTTGTTCATTTTGCTTTGTGCACATTGTGCGTTTTGCACATTTTGCTTCTGGTGTACATTTTGCTTTTTGCACATTTTGCTCTGAAGCAGTCCATTACTTTGTCATGTCACAGTCGAAATGGACGCTTGTAAATAAAATAAAATTAAATTAAATCATAGAATGGGCGTGAAAGGTTTTTTTACAGTTTTATTTGGAGGTTTTTTTTACGTGACGTAAGCGACAGTTAAGATGTAGTGCAGTTTTTGTGTAGGAAGTAGTCGAGTTTCCTAGTACCATACGCTCTGGCGATGCCCGGGGCTTGCAGGCCTTGGAGTTGAGTAGGGGGTCCTTTTATTGGTACTAAAGTAATATTAAAGCCCTAAAGCCTTGAGGGTTCCGGTGCTGCAGCCCCCTGAGACCCCGTCTGGACCCGGCGCTGGCTATGGGGATATAATCTTAGACCCTTGTTCTGTACTACACCGCACGAAACGCGATAGCACAGCTGTCACTTTACGCCGGTCTCGTGTAAGCAAGAGGTACCTCCCCGGTCGTGCCGGCCCAATTCGACTGCATGCAAGCATGCAGTGTGGCACTACCTCTTACTAAAATCTCTCAATATCTATTCAATTATAAATATGAGATGTGTTTTACACAGTTGTATGAGTCATCAAAAGTGAACGTTAATTTTAATTAGTTAAATTTTTCAAACGTATCTTTAAAATCAACTCATTTGTTTCGGGATAAAACATATTTTTATTTATTATCAAGTATTTATTCCGGATTATAATCTATGTTTGTGCTGAACCTCAGTCGAATCCCTAGAATGGTTTTTTGCGTGAAAGAATAATAAATATAAATACAAACTTTCGCATTTATAATAATTACCCAGTCGGATGTTTTGTTTTGGCACATCCGGGGAGGTACCTCTCGCTTACACGAGACTGGCGTAAAGTGACAGCTGTGC
>LUGF01045094.1:0-11960 GCA_001625245.1 Calycopis cecrops
ACGGGGGCCCCAAAGTGTGTCAGGAAAAAAAATAAAAACTTCCTAATTTTTTTAATTTACCAATAACAAAATTCTATAAAGCAATTACTTTTTTTCGAAAAAAAAGGCAAGAAGAATGAATATTTAAAATTGGATTTTTATTTGTAAAATGGTTAAATTGTTATCTATACATAATATAATAAAAAAGTAAAATTTTAGTGTCTGTACATTGAATATATTTACGAAAAACTAATTGGGGGCGATTTTAAAATGTAGTAACATAAAACTTTTCTATGATTTTTAATTTTTTTTGTTTGTCTGTTTGTCCGTTTGTTCGGGCTAATCTCCGAAACTACTGGACGGATTTTCATGAAACTTTACATTAATATAGCTTTCATATCAGAATAACATAATAAGTTAAAATTTTGAGTAATTTTTAAGTCCGAAATCCACGCGGGCGAAGCCGCGGGCGGAAGCTAGTATATACAGTAAATATTTCTTTTCACAATATTTTTTTTCTTTTATGAAAAATCTTTTCCCCCATATAAGGGCCCCCAACGATTTTTTTATACGGGGCCCCGCCAAGGCACGCTACGCCACTGTAGCTTGTTGTAATCTATTCACTAATATGCATGCCATATTTTTTTATTTCATCATGGTCTAGAACTAATAAGCGGTCTTCTTTGTCTTAATACATAAAAATGGCTATGTTGGATCTATATAGAAAGTGCCTTATGGTATTTTTTGCAAAACATTACAAACGATGTAATTACTTATATTGTGGTGGTATTGTACCATTAAGCTCATTAAAATGTTATGGGAAAATCAATTTCAGACTTAAGATATGTACGAACATTTGTTCTTAGGAATCATTACATCAATTTTGTAATGAATTTAAACTGCGTTCAAAGATTTTTGTAGTTACTTAACAAAGCCAGGAATCGAGCTTACTAAACTTAAACTAAAATCAATATTAAAAAAAATTGTTTAATTAATTAATATATTTGATCTAAAAAACTAAGTTTTTTTTTTATTTTCGTTAAATACTACCCAAATGTTTACAACCCATGGTGGAAATCTGTAACTTACCTTCCATCTCCTATAAAACAAGTAGATAGTCGCTTGAAACAAACACTAATGTAATAATTTACAATTTAAAACACAGTAACAGGTCTCAGCTTGCACTAATACTGTTGAAATTGCTTAAAATAGCGCAATATCATTAACGGTGACCAACTACACGCTAGGTGCGTGATCATTTAGGAGGGCCCATGACGCGACTCACGCGTCATTAATTTTTGTATGGGGCCGGGCAGGAAAGGCTCGGAAAATGAAGGTGGCAACGAATCGGTTAACAGAGAATTCATATAAAATTCTTTCTAACCCTTCAAAGAACCACCCGGATTTACGCCTCAAATATTTAAAAAAGATTCTAGTTAAAAAGGTAGCTTGATAACCCTATGGCGATGGAATTAATTCGAACAGCTATGCTGATATAGCTGTATCAATTTAAGACCCCACAACACACACAAACATTTACACAGTTGCAGTGGTAAGATGTTACTTGTTACTTGTTGCCCGGGCCATTTCCGCAACTCGACGCTATTGCGCCTGTTTTGCGTGTGAGTGGGCCTTTTCATCTTTCTTCACTTTCACATGTCATTTTCAGTTTAGCGCCTTCAGGAAGGCCACCTATTTCTAGTGGTAAGATATTGTGTCACGCTGCATGTATGCGTGCATCCGAATTGGCCGGCATGTCCGCGGAGGAACCTCTCTCGTACTTGATCGTCTCAAATTGATAGCTGTGCTGTCGCGTTTCGTCCGGTGTGCAGGTAGCCGGTTGTCCATGGATGGGGAAAAGAGATAGAGGCAAATCATCTATTTAACCTCTATGGGGGTAGACATAAGAAAGATTTAAAGAAAGAAAGAAATATTCATTTATTTGTGATACACAACACATTACCCACATTAACAACTAGCTTACAAGTAATGTTTGTTTACTAAAGGTGTCACAAATTGGTCCCAACTCTCCCATAAAACAAGGGTATGTGATTTTAAATCAGCACTGATCTTCCATTGGAGCCATTTGGTGAGATCACGAAGCAGTTACACATTAAAATAACAAAAAACAAATATAAAAGTCACACACACAAACATATACGATACACAAAATTCACAATCAATGTACATAAAGACACAGGGCACAAAATAGACATGAATCCGATTGCTGGTTTACCCCTTATACCATAAAAAAACAGTACAGAAATCACTGAAAAATATAGCTTCCAAAACCTGCTATAGATTGCTTACACTCGTCATAATGAAAAAACTAATTTTCTTGACCATTTAGTGCGAGGAAAAATATCGATTTTCCCCCCCGATTTCCAGTCATTTCGTCCATCGAATTAATGGCAAAACACAAGCGAAGCGATTTGTTTCCATTACACAAATGGTAATGGAGTTTGGAAGTAATTTAGCTCTCGCCCTTTAGGCGTGCCGTTCGAACGGTTTGGCGCCTTTTTTTGTCCGGTCGAATATTTCATAGTCCCCGTAATAGATGTGACTTGTTCCAACTTCAAATCGAGTTCCACATTTAAATGTGCGTTTTATTTTTTATCGAAGTCCCAAGTGGCCAGTCACCTGAGGCTAGTGACAAACTCTCGTAGACAGCGTTGGATTACGCCAGGGGTTTCCAACCTTTTCTTGGCCAGGGACCACTCTTATATTATTTTCGATAGCAGGGTTTCGATACCACAGCGTAGGTATAATAACAATGTCTCTTCTTCTCACTCACTGCACGGCAACCAAAGGCTTACCGCCCGCTAAATTTAAAATCATCCGTTGGGAACCATTGGATTAAGTTCTCTCGGGGCCGTGGCTTAGAGACCTTGTAGTTGAGAAGGGGCCCTTTTACAGGTACAGCAATGATCTTAAGCCCAGGGTTGCATCTTCCCTATGCGCCCTGGAACCGACGCTGCTCGTAGATAGGCATCTATAGATTGACTTCATCCTCCACGCCCAAGTTCTACAGTTTTCGTTGAAGGGCTTTTTCATAGCTTAGTTAAGTAACAAAAAGCATGCATAGTAAATAATAATAAAAATTCTTTATTTACTACTATAGGTATATCGATCTAAAACTAGGAAATAAAAACTCATACAACAAATATCACGACTGCTGAGCGCTCTGCTAAGACATGGGTGAATGTCATGTCGGTTAATATTTAGTTCCCGCTTCAATCTATTTCTTTAATTTTCGTTCCGGCACATTCCATCAACAAGAGATATACCTACATCTTCCCGAATTCCGACTACAATTTGGAGTAACATCATCAGACTATCACATCCTAGCTATCACACCATAGGGTGCGGTAATAATGGGACTACAATGGCATGGTAGGGAAAAAAATAAAATAAAAAAAAAAGAAAAAAAGACCTCACGACCGTGGTAGAACATTCTTACCGCTGGACCACAGGTTCCCAAACTTTTTCGTCTAACGCCCACTTTGAAAATCAGTTACTTCGTATCACCCCCTTATTAGTTATTACACCTTGATATTCAAAGACAATTATGTCGTTTCTGGCCCCTTACCGCCCCCCTCTGAGCATCTAGTGCCCACAAGGGGGCGTTATCGCCCACTTTGGGAAAGAGAGAAATGAGGCAGTCAATCAAATGTAGGTCTATACTCTATAGGTACCTAAGGTATATAGGTACGTAAGCCCATCTATAATTCATTTCATAGATGCATTTCTATTTCCGTCCGCCGTAAGCGCTGCGACAATATTTAAATCAGACGCCATAATGAAATAACGGCTAAAGTTTCCCGTTCAATTTTTCCGGCAGATTGCCTCGGTTATGCACCGGCGTCCTCCGGGAGACGAGTTTATTCAGTTCGCCGGTCCAAATTTACATTTAATGCGCAGTGATGGAAGGTTGTATATCATGTGTGTTAGTGTCGTGGATGTTTTGGGGGTCGTCAAAAGAGATAATCGAAATTCTTATTGTACTTGTGAATAATATTTTTTTATACTATTTCCACTTTTTGTTAATTTAAATTACATTGATTACGACTGGTTTCGATATCTCACCATCAGGTGTTGTTATAGGTTTCTCTCTAGTTCTTATAGGTTATATCTTATATAGGTTTACTTTTTTGTCCGTTTGTTTGAGTGTCTGTCCAGGAAATCTAGTTTTCGCCAGACGCTCGATGCAGACTTCTAAGGTACACCGTGACCTAGATGCTTGAAAGTTGGCAAAAATTTTGATAATACAATTAGTAATTTACAATTATTCAACTTATATTTGTACTTAGTTCATAATTTATAAAAAACTAGTTTCCGCCCGCAGCTTCGCCCGCGTGGATTTCGGACTTCAAATATGGAGTTATTATACATATAAACCTTCCTCTTGAATCACTCTATCAATTAAAAAAACCCTGGCATCAAAATCTGTTACGCAATTTTAAAGATCAAGCATACAGACACACAGACGGCGGAAAGTGACTGTTTTATACTATGTGTTGAGTGAGCAAATGTAAGTTTGTCAACTTTTGTAAATAGTTCCGTTCCCGAGTGTGCCAACTCGCACTTGGGCGGTTTTATTCGCCACTGACGTCCAGAGAATTCTAAATTGTAAGATATGGGTGCGCTAAAGTGCCAACCTTCATCCGATTCAACTTCAGATAGGAAACGCGTCAGACTAGGTCCTCAATTGACGTGAAACGAGATTGAGACTAGAGTACCTAGATATTTTCCCTTGTTACGGTTCAGTTCGACAGCGCAGCTACACTACCTCTCAACCGCAGACGATATCTATAAATTTAAAACAATATACCGTAGCTATTGGTAATAAAAGGTAGTGCCACGGTGCGTATAGTGACGACTGACGGCTGTGCTTTCATGTGGTGTGTAAGTGGCCGGTGATCTATGAAGGAGGAGGAGGAAGGAGGGCAACGCATCTCTATAATCTCAATGTGGATGTTTGTGGACGGTTTTCATGAAACTGGCTCCAACTGCTTATTTATATATAAAAAAAGAAAAACCTGATATTTCTCAAATCAGCCGAATGTAGGCACAAGTCTACGCATCCCCCGAGAGTATTTACTCTGTAATTCCCAAATTGCGGCACAGCTGGGTGAGTCCTTTATAATCGCAAGACCTGCGGGGGCGCCATTGTTGTTATCTGTGTGCCCGCCGCGTTCGGGGGGCAGAATGTTGTGGCGATAAGAAATTGTAGCATTATGTACTTTTTACAAATTAAAAAGAAAAAATATGTCAAAGAAATTTAAGGTCTTTGGAAAACTTGCGGGAAGAAACGAAAGACGCTTCATATTTATTAAAACATAATATTGATTACGACAGAAAAAGCTGCGTGGTCTCTGATCTTAGCCTGTTTCAATAGGAACGATATAATTAAAAAAAATATCTTTTTAATATCATTCTAATGTTGCCATGATTAGTAGAGACTTCTCCATACCAGTGCTATAAACGCGGCAGTGTTATCACATAATGTGAATTTTACTCGACACAGACTAATTTCGGCTATGGTGGCCATCTGTATAGCGATAAGGGCGACAGTATACACGCTTTTTAGTAGCGGCGATAGGCGATTTAGCGACTCTGCCTTCAGTCGCGATATGAGAATCGCGCGATTTAGCGACTGCTTCGATGCTCGATACACTTCTGTCTTCAGTAATTAGTCGCTTTGCGACTAAATCGCCGCGTTCGGCCTTTTTAATTGTACGGTGCGGAGCATCTTGTCGCTGCATTCAGCTTTTAAAAAGCGACTGAATCGCCCATCGCCGACCCTAAAAGTAGCGTGTGTGCAGGCAGTGGTTCTTAACCTTTTGGTCCTGAGGGACCATTTTCGTTATGCCGCGGACCACCCAGTTGCTTTATTGACATGGAGGTAATAATGTTGAAGACATGACGCGCTCGGGTAAGGTTGTGGTGACTCTTGTCACCTATTTATTGCCATGGTTCGCGGACCACTTGAGCAACTTCCAGGGACCAATGGTGGTCCGCGGACCACCGGTTAAGAACCTCTGCAGGTATCCGTGTGGGAGCTATTATTATTACACAAGTATTTCGATGGGACATCTCACATCAGTCCGACACGACCGGAGAGAAATGCGCACGAGAGCTTAACGTGCTTTCCGAGGTACGGGAAATACTGTCAACTTCATGACTTCGGATTGGTATTAGCGATGGATAAATCCTAAGAAGTAAAAAAAGTAAAGTAGTTCGACCCGGGACTCGAACCCGGGATCTCACAATCTGTAGTTGCCACCAGACGACGTGTCATTATCATCAAGGCTGGGCACTTGGGTATATGCTACCGACTTTCCAAATCCTCTCCGACATTGCATTTCCGACAAATTTAATTTCCATGTATTCGTTGCGAGCCGTAGTGGCGACTAGGCGAGTACATGCAAAGTTCCAATCGAATCTGACGTTGGGAAATAGATAAAAATCACATTCGAAAATTCCTTCAGACGCATACATGCTGATAAAAGCTAGAAAATCCTTTCTGATTTCCATCAAATTTATCATTCGTGAAGATTTCATTTTCTCAAAAGAAGAATTCAAATTTGTGAAGTTTTTGATCATTTGTTTGTAAAATATTGATGCTTATTAACATAATATACAAAAAGGAATTCTTCAATGCCCATGATTGCTTTGCTGATCTTTGATTAGAAATCTCAGTATCTCAGGTTGCTCTTCTTTCTTCTCCATCCCTACGGCCAACGGATACTTACATACATTTATAAAATATCACACAATATTCATACACGCCAAGTAACTAACAAACAATTACAAATAACTAGGGCAACTAATGTTTATGGAGAAAGAACGATTTCATATATCACCCCTCGCTTATTTAATAAACTAGATCCATCTTTTGTAAAAAGTATAACAAGAAATAACATTAAACAAAAACTAAAAACACATTTCTTGGAAAATTTGTAAACTTATTCTAACTCAACCTACTTGTAAAATTCATTTCATTTCGCATTAATTTCATTTCATTTCTTTTTTAAATTATTTTGTATATCTGTGTGTAGATATAAGTCTTATTTTTAAGTTGAAAATTATTAGAATATAAGAATAGCTTTCCAGACAAACCTGCGTGGTTTTTGGTCTGCTTTTTATTTAATATTGTAATGTTTGAATAAAAAAAATAAATCAATAAAAAAAAAAAAATATATAATGCTGCAGTCGGTATCTCGACTTGAAATATATTATTGTAGGGCAAAATAACAGATTGAAAAATTGGCCACAAAACATTACACGTTACCATGACAACATATTTTGACAAGACAACGGCTGTCGGGTCAACTAGTAAGAAAAACTATTCTATGGTAATAAAAACCATTTATTAATCTGTGGTAGTAGGTGGGTTCCAAAACAAAAATATCACTATCGCTCGCTCATCTTTCGGCTGTTTTGTCACGGATGGTGACGGCACACGATCATGCAAATTGTGGTTCCAGTCCGAGTGCTGCTTTGTCTGAGGGCAGCACGCGTGAAGCGGGCACCAAAACATCACAAATTTGTGCTCAGGCTCTTTGTAATTATCGTTAATACTTATCTATAGTCTCTACTAATAAAATAGTTAATGTTTCTGTTCATCTTCTATACTAATATTATAAAGCTTGTTTATGAATTAAAACTTTTATACGCTCGCTTGAATTGGTGAGTAACCTCGCGAGAACGTTACAAAAATCACACAATGGAAATTGAAACAAATTCAAAATTCAATTTGATCTAAATGAAACTTATTGTATTTCAAAAATAAATATTATAATATGACATGGTATTTCATTGTAACCACGGTAAAGAATTTGTGTAATAAATCAATAATTAAGATTTACTTCTGTTGTGTGGTCTAAAGCACACACTTTTTGAATGAAGGTGTTAAACTCGGGAACGCTTCGATTTGAATAATCCTTTCAGTGCTAGCAAGCCCACATATCGAAGAAGGCTATAAGACTATGTACTATACCATTAAACTACGAAAAATAGAAGCTGAGTTAGCGTTTAATGAATGTAAAACCTTGTGCCAGTTTATGATAAAACGTAAAAGTACTTTGAAACAAAAAAGAATCATGAAAATTGGTTCACCCAGTTACGACTTCCGAGTATTTCTTTTCAAACATTAAACATACAAACGCCCAGACAACCTCCAAAGTTTTTGGAGTCTATTAAAAATTTATAGAATAACTATTACCCATGAAGAATTGTAAGTGATTAAAGACGAAACAAGCCCTTGATACATATTATAGTGATCAGCGAATAAGGACAATACACCTACATAATGTTATGCAGTTGTAGTACTATTATTTAGTAGTTCACTGGTGTGTGTGAGCACTAAGAATAATGTGCTTTTTTTTCTTTTAATGGTATAGGAAGGCAAACGAGCAGTCGCAGCCATTTTGATGACTACCGACGCCCACAAACATCCGCATAGAGGCTATATAGATGCGCTGCCCTCCTTTCTCCTCCCACATCCATGGGCCACCGGCTACTTACACACCGCACGAAACGCGACAGCACAGCTGTCACTTTACAGCCGTCTCGTGAAGCGAGAGGTACCTCCCCGGTCGTGCCGGCCCAATTCCACTGCATGCAAGCATGCAGGGTGGCGCTACCTCTTACCAACTTAAGGGCAACAGCACACACGAGACTTTTAGACACGGCGACCGGCGGCTTAGACGCATTTTAGAAGGTGAATGCAGCGACTAGACGCGGGGTGCGCACACTTCAAGATGCCAGACGCGGCGACTTAGACAATTTTTAGACGCTGAATGCAGCGACTAGACGCGGGGAGCGCACACAAGCCGCCAGACGCGGCGACTTAGTCGCTAATGTATGTCAATCAATGTCAATTAACGTCTAAATGCAGTCGCGAGACCGCGATACTGTCGCACGACTACTGCGACCGGTCGCGGAGAGTCGCTAAATCGTGCGACTGCATCGATGCGATCGTAAAGTCGCCAGTCGCCGCGTCAAGTCGCGTGTGTGCTGTAGCTCTAATATACTACATCGACTCTCTATTCTCATATTACTTTTTTCCGATCGTTAGCAATCCAGTAGCAAAAATAAAATAAGTCTGCTTCCAATCATTTCGAATACCAAATAATCTCTCCACTCGATTAAACTTCAGGAATTGTATTTCTACGGCCATTGTGGTATTGTGAAGACAACGCCCTGTCAATATGTCATGGAATTTCTCATTACTCGGAATTATGGAAAAAACGGGAGTCTTGTCGGCAATCAGCGGAGTCGGGAGTAATGAAACATCGGAAAGTATTATGATAAAATATATTTTAGATAAAAATATGAAACGTTTAAGAAGAGCAATATTTTAGTCGGGAAAACTCTGAAGAAGGGAATATGTGTGGGTGTGTTTGTCCCTGTTAGTGTGTGCGTGTGGTTGTGTGAATGTGCGTGTGTGTGTAATCAGGGGAAGGAAAGCAATATATAATATTATGATAATTCGATTCGATGCCTACCTCGGACGTCGGTAGGTAATTTATGGTAAACTAGCTGCGCCCCGCGGTTTCACCCGCGTAAATTTCGATCCCGTGGAATATAGAAAATAATCCCACGGCATCCCTAGGAACATTTTTTCGGGATAAAAACTATCCTGTGTTAATCCAAGTTACCCTCTATGCGTGTGTAAAATTTCATGAAAATCCGTTTAACAGTTTTTGCGCGAAGGAGTAACGAACAAACAAACAAACTTTCGTATTTATCATGTTAGTACGATTAAAACTGCTACATTTTATGTGCGGTTATTTATGAGTGCACTCTACTGTACTCTGATGTTGTTATTACAACAATTCACCTGATAAACTTTTAAGTAAGTCTCAACTCTTACGCAATACGATGCGTAGGTATTACAATATGAGCAAGAGTTACAGAAGATGAGAAATTTTTTCTGTGTGTGCGTGCGCGCGTAAGAGAGACAACCAGAGATACAGAAAGAGTAAGCGAGAAAGTTTGTAACTTCTGGATTCGACTGTAACATACACAATACACATTGCTACATTAGCGATCAACCTCCATCGCATTTGCTATCCTCAGCTTACTTTCCAGATATCTTTGGGTACCTTTTTTTTACGCAGGGGAATGCGTTACGCACCAGCCCCCGGGGTGTTTCGCTACCCCGAGGAGTGTGGGACTCCCGGCCGGGAGCCGGTTTACCCACTAAACCTCTGCGGGTCACTCATCTTGCCGTTTTCGGGGGCACCATGGGATCGCGAGCATTCTACCACGAGGTCCCCCGGCTTTGCGATTCCGCAGCTACACTACAGAAGGCGGGCAAATTGTGCCCGTTGTCTGCCTCTTCGTCGTCGTCGGTGCGGAGGCGTATCAGCTCGCGCCTCTCGCTCCTTTTCGGCGGCCTCCTTCTGTTCGATTATATTCTCACAAAAGGAGGAGAAAGCGTCCCAACATCTCTCGCTGCCCAGAATCTTATTATCTTTGGGTACCTGCAGTCCATTACCATCCAAACCCTTATGCCTGTAAATACCATATATTTACCTTACAAACAGCCATCCTAATCCATTATAAACCCAGTACGAAGCTAAAAGCAATTTCAAGTTTATGATGCAAAGAGGTACTGAGACTGAAGATTTAAGCTGTGTGATATTACGCTGAATGTTACAGTACGTAGCTAATGGAATGCTGTCTAGACGCAATTATGTGATGCCGGGGCTTCGGCTGTTATAGTAAATGTGATGATTTAGTCTCATTTTATGAGCCGATTGCGCCAGAAGGGAGGCTATGTGTTTTCGTTAAGTTTTTTAGTATTTTTGGCACGCGATGTGATGGTTGATGGGTTTAGTGTGTGAGATTTCGTTATTGTTTTTTTTAAATTAATTGGAGGTAAACGAGCAATAGGAGCCATTTTCAAGGAGACATCCGTATAGAGGCTTTACAGATGCACTGCCTCCCTTTCTCCTCCTCCCTCTATGGGCTACCGGCTACTTACACACCGCACGAAACGCGACAGCACAGCTGTCACTTTATTCCGGTTTCGTGTAAGCCTCTCCGGTTGTGCCCACCCAATTCGGCTACATGCATGCAGCATGGCACTACCTTTTGCTGGTATTGTACAGAGTAAGATGTATTGCTCTGCTGCATTGCACCCTAATTGGGCTGGCACGATCGGGACATCTTATGAAAGCGATATGAAAGCACCATAAAAGTGATAAAGTCTATCGCGCTAGTTTGTAAATAGTCCAATGGGAGTGAGGGTGGAAAGAGGGCATTATAATATTAGTTTAGCTGTAAGTCTTCCATGATAAATAAATAAATAAAAATTAAGCAAATGTAAATGGCTCCGCGCCGGTATCGTCCGCTCCGATGGCTTTTTAGGCCCGTTAAAAAATATATAAACAATATATTGCACAGTCGAGCTTTTACCTAATTTTTCAACCCTTTTCAAATAAAAAAAAAATCTCTGTCGGTTTTTCACTAGTGTGAGTTTTGAACAACCTACGCATGTGCAGGAACAGGTATTTGATTCGCGAATCACCGCGTTGAATTCGTAAAATTCCAACTAAAAAGCACAAAAGCACAGTGAAATATTAGATTTTTTAAATATTTCCTCAATTTTTCGGGCAATTCTATACCATTTTTCTTCCTAAAATTTATTTGGATTACTGAAAATATTTTTCAAGGAATAAAACAAGCCAGCGCGGAATACTTTGTAAGTTACTATAGAACTGCATGAGAGGGCAATGCAAGTAAGTGGTAGAGGTAATTTTTGGAGATACCTCTCGCTTATATCGTGCCGTCAGCTGTGCTATCGCTTTTCGTGCGGTTGTGTCGTAATTGTTAGAACAAATTTTATTTTTCTCAAATTACCAATTATGTGTAACGAGTATGGGTTTAGTATGAGGTAGTGACATGCAGCATTGCAGCCGAATTCGGCACGACCAGTGAGGTAACTTTCGTTTACACGATACCGGCGG
>LUGF01045094.1:94713-112055 GCA_001625245.1 Calycopis cecrops
ATTTTGAATCCTGAAAAAATTAATTATTCGTTTCCTTGGAGTACATTTTCGGCGGGTACAACCGCGGGACACTAAAAGTGATATCAAACTGTATGACTGTTTGAGTGACATTACCAGAGCCAATCCCAAACCGGTGAACCTGGAACCCTAACATTTTCCAAACACGATCATTACGTTTAGCGTATGCACCTACGTAAAAAACACTAGTAATAAAATATAATTAATGTGTGTGAGATGAAACTTGCGTTTAATATGAGAACTGACTTCAGTCCATGCGAAGTAAACTTGCGTTCAATCTGAGGCCTGAATTAAATGCATCCAAAGTAATACTTTGGTTCACGATGGCTTGAATTCAAAGCAAACTTCTTCTACTACTTCCCTCCAAAGTAAAGTTGCATTCAATTATGCCTGAATTTGCATGTATGGTGGTAATACTTGAGTTCAATAAGTTTTCGATCTTTGAGATTGTACACGTCTCAAATCCCTGCATTACAACAAACACACAATTTGACGTAGAATTAAATTGACTCGCTAGCGCCGTTTCTAATTTTGCGATGGCTAATTAAAAAAGGCCAATTAATGAACTCCAGATAAGGATTTCTGTTCATGTTAGAAACGCGCAGCACGCGAGCGATATGCGAGAAATGTAAAGTGCATGACATTCTTACTGATCATAAAATGTTAATTTTTACTATTCCGCCGCCCTTCTGCTTCGCCTTGCTTTGGACTGTCAGCCCTGGGTCTGAACAAACCTTTGTTCTCTTGGTTATAGAACCCTGCATACTTTGGACTGTCAGCCCTGGGTCTGAACAAACCTTTGTTCTCTTGGTTATAGAACCCTGCATACTTTGGACTGTCAGCCCTGGGTCTGAACAAACCTTTGTTCTCTTGGCTATAGAACCCTGCATACTTTGAACTGTCAGCCTTAGTTCTGAACAAACCTTTGTTCCCTTGGTTCCCGTACCCTTCATGCATGCATATGATGGTTACTTGTGGTATAAAATAGTATGCGATACTCATGATTTAAGTTTGTGTATTAGTTAGCGCCCGAGCGCGGCGAAAGTGCTAAACGCCGTTCTTTCTTCGTTCAATTTGAGTCACGCGTATAAATGTACTATTATATTTATTGTAATGTATTTTTATTGATGTATTTAAAACATATGAAACATATTATTGTGTAAAACCGGCGGTTAAATGTTAAACCGAAATCGTAGTTTCTTCAAGTTGAAGGTTTATATTTGACCAATTTCACCAAAATTGCTGCTGGGAAATTACTGGATATTTAATAATTATTTTTATACTTGTAAGCTTGTATCTAGGTTGTACAACTCTTATGCGAAGACGTCGTGAATCATTTCTGACTTTTTTTTTCTTTGTTTTTTTTTATTAATTATATTTTATTTTATTTCCTCTTTTTATTACACTCATTGTGATAAATTTATACACCATTTAAAAATAATTAAAATGTAAAGAAAACTAATTATATTTAATAGGGATGAGATTTCACTTAAAATTATATTTTGTGTACACTAAACTATGATTTTATAGTTATCCACTTGTATTAGTTAAGAATACAACTGGAACTTCTTAATCTACCCTCTAAATTATAATTTAGAGGATAGATTAAAAACTACAATGTCAAAACTTATCTCTCAATTTTGTTATGATTAGTTTTTTTTTGGAGTGTGTGTGTGTGCGCGTGTGTGCATGCGTGCATGCGTGTGAGTGTGTTTGTTTTGATTTTGGATTAAAAATGTAGGAATTTGAACAAGGATTCCACAGATATATTTCGTACTTCCATCTCTTTATCTTATTTTTAGAATAATATGTTCATATGTATATGTAGCTATATATTATTTTGATAAAGTTATTATCTCACAAATAATATATATATAAAATAATAAATTACATCAGTTGCATATTAAAAATATATTTTAATGTTGTAAATAACTGAAACAATATAAAATTAA
Organism: Calycopis cecrops; assembly: GCA_001625245.1. Taxonomy (NCBI): domain Eukaryota; kingdom Metazoa; phylum Arthropoda; class Insecta; order Lepidoptera; family Lycaenidae; genus Calycopis; species Calycopis cecrops. The sequence continues at coordinate 96,684 of LUGF01045094.1, forward strand.
TTAAATTAATAATTAACAATTTTGAATTGAAAATTATCTATATGCATCATGAAATTCTATAACGGACAGACACGTATTATTCAGTGTTTCCTGCTGCTCATTTGTCCCTTATACTATAAAACTCATATTTATTCTAATACTAGTTTTTACTTACGACTTCGTGCGTGAAAGCGTAATATTCATTATTGTTATGTATGTCGTGTATGTAAATGAGCAAAACATTTACATATTATATATGTGTATAAGGTAATGTGAGACTATATCAATTTTATTATAACTTATGTGTTACCTCAAAAGGTATTCGAAAACCTTTTGAAATTCCATTGAAATAGGAATCTGTGTAAGGTATTTCGTGTAATTACAATGTCTGTGCCAGTAATTATAAAAGAGATAAAATAGTGTTATAGCTGTAGGTTTTGTACCTTTTGTTGAATGTGCTATTCTCATTTGAATAAATCTTATACTGTTATAGTAGTACCACAGCAATAAGTTACACCGAAGTACCTGCGCGGAATATATTTTGCAGGCAATATTTTTAGACGGGAAATTCAACGATGGAAGGCGATGTAACTTTTTTGTGGTACTATTAGACGCTGATGACGTCACGACCGGGGAGGTGCATCTCGCGCTTATGACACTGTCCTAAAGTGACATTTTATGCGTAGTTTGTGCATATGTGCTGCTTCATTCTCTCCTTAGTCCTCCCCACCAAGAGGACAGGGAAGAGGACCGATTGTGGAATGAACTCCCTGCCGAGGTTTTCCCAGAGGGCTACAATATGGGGTTCTTCAAGAGGGGCGTCAATAGGTTCCTAAAGGGTCGGCAATGCGCATGTGATGCCCCAGGTGTTGCAAGCGTCCATACGCTACGGTAACCACGTACCATCAGGTGGGCCGTATGCTTTTTTGCCACCATCGTGGTATAAAAAAAAAGGACACTGGAAACTTACAAACTGCACGAAGCGAAAACATAGCTATCACTTTGTAGCGGTATCATTCAAGCGAAATATTTTTTTTAATCTTTATTATTTTAAATGGGGTTTTTATCCACATGGATAAGTCAACCCCGAAACGAAAGATATCCTTCCCGCTTGTGCCAGCGCAACTTGGCTGCAATGCATAGCATTAAATTAATTGAAACTGCATACTTGGTAATTTATATGCAAATCGCTATTTACCTGTCACTTGTTCCCGCAAATAAACACGTCTATGACTTGGACCACACACCTGTCCATCCGTTTTAGCATACAGATGGGAATATTGGAATTGGATTCGAACGCGCTACATCCCTGTATGTAAACTACTGAATTTAAAGCGAGCGCTATTGTACCTGTGGGGATTGTTGTGGTGGATCAGGGGCACTAAATAACACGTAGTTTAACACGCTGTCTTAACGTGAGAATAGAAACAGACTGGGGAGAAAGAGACGTAAGCAGAACAGAAAGAGAAAGAGACAGAATAGAAAGAAATTCAAAGAGAGTATGTACAGAGTACACTAATTAAGAGTTCTTTACTCTGCTAAGAATTCAGTTTTTTTTTAAATACTATAAAGGGGCAAACGAGCAGTCGGAGTCGGAGTTAAATCGTCGCTTACGTCTCTTACGCACCTCTCACATGTTTATAAAACGAAGAATAAATGTTACCTCAACCAACCTTTAGATCACAGTTTCTTAAACTTTTTGCAGTCACGAACCCCTTTACAAAATTTAAAAGCTTCGAGGACCCCTGTCAAAGAATATTTTTGGAAAAGAAAACGAACCTCATTTATGTACTTAATCAAATTGGACGGCGGCCTCTCCCACAGCACGCCACTAGCCTCGATCTTCGGCTAACCTTTCCCACTTCCTGCCCACAGCTCTGCGTATGTCGTCACTCCATCTAGTCACAGGGCGTCCTACATTACGTTTGCCGGTACGCGGTCTCCACTCTTGGAACCAGTCGACCCCAACGATCATCGGTTCTGCGGCAGATATGACGGGCCCACTGCCACATCAGCTTGCTAATCCGAGTAGCTAAGTCGGTTACCCTAGTTCTCTGGCGAATTATTTCGTTTCGGATTCGATCCCTCAGAGAAACACCAAGCATAGCTCTCTCCATAGCGCGCTGAGCGACTTTAAATTTGTGTAATTTAAGTAATATTTTGCCATATTTACTTAGTCGCATATATACCTATAGAGTGCCGATAAGGAATCTCGTATAAGACCAAAAGTAGGAAACAATTTTGCATCTAATATGCATAAAAAATGTCTGTTTTTTGTTTCAGATATTAACGCAATGCAGTGAAGAGGTGAGTTTGAGAGAATTTAAGCAACTTGTTGATATGACCATCCTAGACATTGAAACAATCTAAATTTAGTTAATAGAGTTAGGTTATATTTCCGGTGATATCATAGCCCAGAATAGAGATCAGTGGCGTCTTCTGGTGTCAGAGTCCAAGATGCTCGTTTGCCCCCTTATACCATAAAAAAAAATGCTTTTTGGGTCACTTTAACCCAGAAAGTAACCAAGGATCAACGTGCCCTAGACGTTTATCACGTCACGGTAAAAACTGTCACAAAAGTCCGCTTCTTAACAAACATCTTCCTAGAGTTGCCCAAATAAGTAGCCATTAAATTTGCTTCGAAATACAGCAGCCACATTGCAAGAAGCAGAGCCACACTGCATGGTAGCTGCCAAATTGGCACGACCGCGACCGGGGAGGTACCTCTCGTTTATATGAGACCGGCGTAAAGTGACAGCTGTGCTGTCGCGTGTCGTGCTATGTGTAAGTAGCCGGTGGCCTCAAAAAAGTGAGGAGAAAGAAGGGCAGCACATCGGTATAGCCTCTATGCGGATGTCTATGGGCGTCGGTAGTCATGAAAATGTCCCCGACTGCTCGTTTGTCCTCCTATACCATAAAAAAGCATATTAGCTAATCATTTCTTATTTTGTCGTTTTAAACTACGAATATTATTTTATGTTTCATTTGGTTCTCATAACCACATTTCTGCTAATGTCCTGTATGTTACATCATTACTATAAATACGACGTATCACTCGTTATCTTTATTTGAAATTGTATAACGTAGTAATAATAAAATGAATATAAAATATAGGATAACAGATAATGAGATAAATATAATTAGGATTGAGGCAGCTATGTATGAAAAGATCAGTATACAATTAGTTAACAATCTGCAAATAGGCATCAATGTAGAAATAGTACTTTATGCAACTGTCATATAATGAAGGGTATTAAAACACGAGTGGAATTTTTGAAACGAGCGATAGCGAGTTTCAAAATAGTTAACAAGTGTTTTAATACCCGTGTTATATGCAGTTGCATACACTACTTTATCTTCACTAATAATAATAATAATAAGTTATTTATTTCTTCGAGCAAAACTTAAGTGCCTAATACAATGTTTGGAGAAAACCCTTTAAGTAAATAAATACCTGTAGTGGGATTCTCCGCTCTTCCACAGGACACAAACACTTGATTAAGTTATGGTACAAACATTAAGATTATCTTAATAACACATGTCCACACCGGTATTAACACAAAAATTTGCAAAAAAAAATTTTCAAGTTGTTATACATAATATTAAACACAAAACTTTGTTGTTTACTCTAATACAATATATCAATATTTTGTAATATTTAACTTTACAGTATATGGTCTTGTTGGCAACACCAAAAATATATTTGGTAACATTTTAATAATGGCAACTTTTTGAGAGCGGGAGAAGAAGAAGCGAACCGCGAAAAAAGAAAAAGAAATAAAGAGCTTGAGTTTTGTTTGAGTTTCTTATAGAAAAGATTGTTGCAAGTTGTAACGTTATAGAAGTTTATATTTTTGATTTGATTTGATAAAATAAAAGTATTCATTTAACAGATTAGTTTACAGTCTGTTCAACTTTTATATAATAATATGTATTTATTTTATAATATTAATTCTAAAACTATTTGATTTTCGCTAAAACTGACTAATAGAATTAATCAATTAATACCTTTGGCGTCGATTGCCGACTGTCGGCATATGCTAATGACAGTTGACATTGCAGCGCGCGCTGGGCCAATCAGGAGCAAGCGCGCGCTGTTCAGGATTTTGACATACGTCTGTCTCACCATTTTTCTCTCCCTCTCGCTCTCACACAGTGTTATAATGAGATTTTACGATATCGATTTGGATATTATAACATCATGTCAAATTGCTTATATTGAGTTTTTTGTTGTCTGAGCTATAACAGTAGTCATTATAAGTCAAGTATTGGAAACATAAGTAGAATGTTACAACATTAGTGTAGATAAAATAAATAAAAAAGATACGACCACAGTAAAATTGTTAAATTATTTTACTTATTTACTTGTACTTAGTGAATTTCTTTAACTTGTATTCCTCCATGGAGCTGTTACTTTCATCATCAGCCCATCGTTATGAGATGCCGTTTATATGTATATATTTGTTGTCTCATTGTTAGATAGTCTTGGTGATAAAGTAAGAGTACCAATAAACTACATTTCGAAAAAGAAATGAATTTGAAAATAGCCTCACACACCACAGCAGATATTTTTGCGTAGAACCTCCATTTTAAAGTCGTTAAAAAACTACAAAGTAACCGCATCTGCTTTCTTCTACGGCATCAGAAGGTTACCATTGACGCTATTGGGATGTCCAATGACATGACGTAACAGAGGTGAATGCCAGCCGGGTGGCACGTGCCCGGGGTACCCACAGCCTCATATTCACAGCACCACCGACCTCACCATATTAGACACACAAAGACTCATTAAACGCCTAATCAAAGTATAAATTAGACGACATAGTGTTCCAGTCATCAGTCAATCATCGGCCAACATGAAGTGCATCATTGTACTGTCTCTTATCGCTGGAGCCTTGGCTGAGCCGCCTCGCTTCAGACCAGCGAGGTTTCGGTCTCAACGCCAGGAGTTGGCTCCAACGACGGAGGCGGCTGAAACGACCACGGACTTCCCCGGATACCCTCAATCTGGATGGAAACCCGCCGGGGAACCATTCACGCTGCCACAGGAGACGCCAGCGCCAACTGATACCTACGGACCTCCCGACGCTAAGGCTCCGTATCCACCCTCCGGCTGGAAGCCTTCTGGACAGCCCTTCACTCTCCCTCAAGAGCAAACCCCGCCGGCCACGAGCTATGGCGTTCCGGACAGCAGCTACGGCGCACCAACTACAGTAGCTCCTACTACCGACAACCCTAAGGCCGAGCGGTTGGATGGCCCATTGGAGGTAGCGAAGAGCGTGGGCACCTACTATGTTCTCCTGCCAAACGGTCAGCTGCAGCGAGTGGAGTTTGTGACGGATAATGACGTCCAGAACATGAAGTATACCGCCAGGCTGCAGCTGAGAGATCGCGCGCCGTTGTACGTGTTCGGACCTTAGTATCCACCGATGTTCTGCTCTCCTGGTACCCACGACTGATGTAAGCTGTTCAATACAATTAAAGTAGCAAGGACTTTGCGATCGGGCCCGGGCCTCTCGGGTCTGCTTTAGTGTATCCATCGGTGTTATGCTCTCCTAGTAATCTGACTGATGTACGCTGTTCAATACAATGAAGGTATCTTGAGGCTCAGCTTCGTGATTGCGGCTGGGCCATCTCAGGGTCTTTGGGTCTCAGGGCATCCATCAATATTATGTTCTCCCAGTAACGACTGATGTAAGCTATATAATTTAATTTAAATGAATAAATAAAACTTGTTAATTTGAAACATTTTATTTCATTATGTATGCCGGTTACGTTCGACATCGGATGTGTTGGTGATATACAATCATTGTTGTCGTTCTTCGAGAATTGTTCTAATGTGAGGCAAACGAGCAGTCGCAGACTATCGACACCCAATAACATCCACATATTTTTATATTTGCACAGAATATACTAAAATATGTGGCGCATGTCGTGCGGCTTGTGAGTTTCCTGTGACCCATTGAGGAAAGATGGAAGGAAACAACACGTTGCTAAAGCAAATGTATAAGTGTTGATAGTATACGCATGTCTCCAGCTGCTAGTTTTCCCCCATGTGCTACAAAAAACAAGAATTCCATCTTCATGTCAATAAGTACATTACACTAAATGGAGATAACAAATATTAGACAAGGTATGTATATCTGGAGGCACGCCAGTGCCACTACCAAGTCGAGCTAACAAGCGGCATGGCCGTACCATCCTTTTCACGAAGTAATTCCGGCCAATTTCGATCCCCTATAACTTTGTTGTGGATAAAACAGAAATAAAACTAACTAATGAAAAAACTAATGGCCAAATCGATCTATTTATTTATAATGTAAAAGGTTTTATTATTGATACGATAATAACTTAAGAGTTAAGACAGAAGGTTCCTTAAATAGGAACTAAATAAATTAACCGACTTGTTTTTTTTTAACATTATTTTAGACATAGTCCATATTGTGGTTAGTAACATAAAGCCTTATACTTGGATCTCACAACTTTTTACGGTAGACCATCTGAACTTCGAGACTTGGTTTTTTCACAGGGTGTTTTTGATGACACTATATTACAATTGTCTTGGGAAAAAATTCGGATCCACTTTATGGGGTCCAGACTCAAAGAGGCGACGCGGACCGCGGTAGACCAAAAAGGAGATGGTGAGATGAACTCGACGTGTACCTGCCTGATTGGCGTGATGCAACTCTGAACAGAGAAAAATGTTAAAATGGGTGGAGGACTTTGCCCAACAATGGGACACATAATGGACTTGATGTAATAATATAATATAATAAATTACAATGCAAGCAATTAAAATATAAATACATGCACCTGCTGTGCCCTCGCTGTCAAAACGTTTCGTTTCTTTATAACCTACCAACCGTTCTGGGGATATATTTGACAAAGTATTTAGTTTCATTCAAAATCGATTCAACCATTTACACAAATAAATAGACAAAGAAACAAACAGACCAAAAACTATTACGACCCTAAAAACTATTGGTTCTAACTATTGGTATAATGGAACAAACGATCAGTCGGAGCCATTTTCATTACCATCGACGCCCATAGATATCCGCATAGAGTTCACTGGCTAACTTTGCTTTGCTACTTACACACCGCACGACTTTTTAAATAGTCAACTTTTTTCGAGTATATTCCAGGAAGACATATTATACTAGCTGCGCCCCGCGGTTTCACCCGCATACATTTCGTGGCGTCGTGGCACATCCCATGACATCCCAAAGGAACATTTTTCAGGATAAAAACTATCCTATGTATTAATCCAAGTTACTCTCTGTGTGTGTCAAATTTCATGAAAATAGCTTCAGCAGTTTTAGCGTGAACAAACAAACAAACAAACACAAGCTTTCGCATTTATAATATCAATTAGGATTGTTATATTATAGCAGTATTAATATTATACATAATTATTACACATCGCCGACTGAACATCAGATCAGAAGCTCCGCGTTCTCTCCAGCTCCAATTGCTCTTGTTTTTGATTGAGACCTGGAATTACAAATGTTCTTTATTATATTTGCGGATTTACACATTTTGTATGAAACGTACTAAGCACATACGCATATACAAGGTTGATACAAGCGAGAGGCATTTAATTAAACCACATATACTATAAGTGGCTACAGTTAATCCGAAATTATTAAAAATAAGTTAACGACAAGTATACGAAAATACTTTTTTCAAACAAGTTAAAAAACAAAAAAAACAGAAACATACTTTGCAACGTATCATACAGCGAACGACAACCTCGTACGGAGTGAATGACCCCGGCCAGCCATAGTCGGCGATCAGCTGCGATACAGCGTGTACGAAGTGAGAAAAAACTTTAAAAAAATCCTGTGGCTAATTTATTACTCCGATTGATCTGATTTTTGTTGTGTAGCCTGAAAATAATACACTAAATATGTGGTTTCATTTAATGCCTCTCGCTTGTATCAATAATCTACCTTGTATAAATTTGTAACCTATGCACAGACTATCCATGTAGCCGAACTGGGTATCGTATACCTTCTTCCGTGTGTCCCGGTGTGAACGCACAATTCGCGTCCACGTGCGTCGTCACCGGCTCACCGCTACGTTGACTCGCCGACGAACCAATAAACGCGACGCAACGCAAATTTCCCCTGAACACGCTATTATTATGTAAAACGACTGTCGCGCCGAAATTATTTGACGTGCCGTAAATTACCGCCGCGCTCAAAGGGTAAAAATGGGACCCTGTTGTTAGGACTTCGCTGTCTGTCTTTTTTATCAAGGGGTCAAACGAGCAGTTGGGGACATTTTCATGACTACCGCCGCCTGTAGACATCCGCATTGTACAGATGCGTTGCCCTCCTCACTTCTTCCTCCGTGGGCCACCGGATACTTACACACCGCGTGAAAACACAGCTTACTTCACAGTATCGTGTATGTGCGAGGCACCCACCAGCCCATTTCGGCTGCAATGCATCTACTTCTTACTATCTGTATGTAAGTGATATTGCTTTTTTATGATATAGGGAGAAAAACGAGCAGTCGGAGCCATTTCCATGGCTACCGAAGTCCATAGACATCCGCATATCCGCAAATGCGTTGCCCTCTTTCGTCATCCCCCTCCATGGGCCACCGGCTACTTACACATGAACGCGACAGCATTCTAGTATTGTGTAAGCGAGAGGTACCTCCCCGGCCGTGCCAGCCAACGGCTGAACATGTAGGTGATATTGTCACTCACGGTAGACGGCGAGCCCCCTGAGGAAGTTGTCCTGCACGAGCCAGAAGTTGATCATCCACTGCAGCACGCCGCGCACGGAGAGGTAGGCGAGCAGCAGCGCTATCCAGGAGGTGTCCAGCTGCTCGCGCGCGTCCTTCACCAGCGTGGAGAGGCTGGTGTACTCCCCGACGACTACGTAGGTGACGATGCCCACTGGGGATACGCTTTTTTATGATGTAAACGAGCAGTCGGCGCTATTTTCATGACTAGCGACGCCCGTAGACATCCGCATGGAGGCTATATGGATCCGTTGCCTCCTTCCTCTTCCCTCCGTGGGCCACCGGCTACTTACGCCCCGCACGAAACGCGACACAGCTGTCATTTTACGCCGGTTTCGTGTAAGCGAGAGGTATCTCCCACATTACTACTCGGGTGCGATAACTTGGAAGCTGGTTGCAATGCGACTCCCCGCTCGCTGCCCCCGCACCTCCCCAGCTGTCGCCATATTAGGGCGACATAGGAACATTGTGGAATCGCCTACGTGGTATAGTATAGTGTTACATGAACTAATTATACATGAGTTTTCTGGCGAGGTTCGTCGTTTTCACGGACTACGAGTACATCGACTCAAACTCAACATATCTACGTAGTTGTGATTGAAAAATATTTTTGAAATTAAATTTCAGCTCCGCGTTATCGGCCACCACCAGAGAGCCTTGCGTATGATCGCAGGGTGCCCGTGGGAAAAGTTAAGGCCGCCTTTAGCTGCAAATAATATAATTTAATGAGACGAAAAAAAAGAGGAGGAAGGAGAGGGGAAAGGAGAAGAGGAAGAAGTAATTCCCATTTCGCGTTTTAATCATGTGATCATTAATCTCTCGTATGTCACGGGTGATGGAGCTTCTGAGACGAAAAGGTGTAAAAACCGTTTCATCATCATCATCATCATCTCAGCCACAGGACGTCCACTGCTGAACATAGGCCTCCCCCGTAGATTTCCAAATCGACCGATCAGACGCAACCTGCATCCATCGGCTCCCCGCAGCCTTCCTCTAAATTATCAAAATCAGTAGTAAATGAAATATAAGAATAAAATGAGTATTCCTTTGTATTAGTTATACTTTACAAAAAATACAAATCAATATACATTTTATTCAGTCTTAACAGCTTTTTAAACCCGCTTGCATTGTTATTAAAGCGAGCGGATACTAGTTGAAGGAGTAGCTGGGTAATTAAATTTGTTGCCAGTACTTCAGGGTGGAATTCCTTTTGATGCTGCTGTTGAAGCGCTGTTGAGCTGTGAAGACCCCTCGAGTTTTATCGGCTCGGAAAGATCGAAGTAGAATAGTGCATTAGGTACTAGATGAAAGAAAAGTTTTTATTGAGAAGTGATGTTATTTTTATTTCATTTGTTTAGGAAATTTACAGCAGATTCAGTAACATAAGATCGGGCTATTGAGTTTTCATGTCATATATTTCATATTCATTAATAAAATACATCCCAAGAAAACCATGATTTTTTCTGAATGTAAAGTATTTTATGATATTTCAGATTGAGTTTTATGTCTCTGTAAAAATAAATGGGAAAAACTAAATTAGAATTTGCACCGCGCAAAACCTTGCAAATACTTTTAAAAGGTTCGTTGCAATTGCAAGTGTGTGTGTAGTGTAGGTGTTTAACTCACTACCGTGGCAGTAAAGAAACCCTTACTTATGTTTAGTTATCAAAAATAATAGGTAGTGCATCGTTGTATGCGTGTTGCTGAATTAGTGAAGCAGGTAGGGTACATCTCGCTTACACGAAATCGGCGTAAAGTAACAGCATTAGACATCATAAGACATAGCTTAATCTGATCTGAATCTGTCTAGCGGTAAAGGTGTAAACCACAGACATGAGGTCCCGGGTTCGAATCCCGGGTCGGACCAAAAAGTGTTACTGGAATTTTTCAATTTCTAATAACAGTCCGGAGTCAAAAAATTTGACAGTGTTACACCCTAGTGCCTCGGAGAGCACGTTAAGCCGTCGGTCCTGCGCCTGATTTCTCTCCGGTCGTGTCAGACTGCCGTCCCATTGTAATAGGAAAATGAGCGAATAGAGAGTGTACTTGTGCCTGCGCGTACACTTGTGCACTATAATATGTCCTGCGAAGATGGCTCGTCTATTTAGACGCCGTAGCCGAACTCGGCTAGGACGATATTATTATTATTTAATGAGTGGCAAGACCGACCGTGTAATATCAAAGGAGAGCATTTACAGAACTTTTTGCAATGTTTGCGGGACCGATTCTCGAAACACTGCTCTGGTTCGAAGTTGATCATCGCATTTCTCAGTTTCTAACTCACATTGGTCACGGCAGCTTTAAAAGCAAACTTTTTAGTTTTAAACTGGTACCGTCACCCCCCTTTGCTTTTTGTTCGAAGAACTATCCGCAAATGACATCCTATTTGGTTTTTAGCAAGTTGAAGCAAATATAATGAGATACAACATTCGTAGTACTACTACTTAGTAGACTTTCGTACTTTCAAATAATTTTGTCACGAATATTACTGGCATAAAATAAACTGCTCATTCATAGGAATACCCGAGATAAGAAATACCCAAGAATAACAAAGATACGGTGTTCTGTGCCCGTGATAAGTATATCATGACCGAATCTCACAGGCTATCGTCGCGTCTGGCACTATAGGTCAGGCCTTGGCATCCTATGGTGGCGGATTTCGCTCTCGCTGGAAAACCCTAGCGCCATGGCGGAATCTGTCGCTGGTACTTCAAGGAATGGAACTTCGCATTCCTTTCTCTATGGTACACATTGGAGGCAGGTCACAGCCTTGGTTTGATACATAGATACACTTACATAGTATGATTGTACTCATATAAAATTGAAAGCAATATTATCAATTACAATAATCTGTGATAATAATGTAGTTATTTTGCAGGTTTTAACACGATAAGATACTTATTCAAGGTATTAGCCAAAACATATACCTTTGCTCGACGTTGTTGATGTTTTGGCTAACACTTTAATGTGTCTTATCGTGTTAAAATCTGGAAAGTAACTACAATAGAGACCGTGCACGAACAATAAAGGCAGCACTTTCGCCGCATGTAACGCTCACTAGTGATCATTTTAAGAATTAAGTGCTAGCAAAACACTAAGGAAAACGCAATGACAATGGACATGTTGACATATGTCATAGCATACGTACAAACGGAAATTTTCTAGCATAAGGTTCACATTTTAGCCACTAGTTAGCGTAGCATTCTAGAAGCTTGTTCCCTATAGTCAAATGATTGTTAAATGGAACGCGAAAATTTGATAAAGAATTGAATCTCCATTCTCGTTTAATAATTGGAGAGATGAAAAGAGCGACCATTAATTTTGTACTTAGTCTTATCTTGTAATGGCTCGGAGAAGCCGTAACGAAAGATTTCAAACCATTTCATCAGCAACTTAATGAAAATAGAAAGCAGGGACTGTCGATAGAACTAAACGTTGCGGACTGTGTATACAAATATCCAACTGTTGGTTTAACCATACTGCTTTAGAAGAAAGGTAATGTTTTTGGAGCGTATGTTTATCTTTTTAAATCAAATGATGGAAAACTTGAAGAGAGTGTATGGTGACTGGCGATATACAGACTCTACATATTACCGACTGTTTATAAACAAATTCCCATTTTGCTGGCTGCATTTTCCCAGACTACGTGAGACAGGAGGTAATGTTTTTCAAGTTTTGTACGGTATTTAAATGGATTCATTAAAAACTTCATGAAAAGAGATAGCATAGTGACTGAAAGTAGAAACTTCAGACTGTACACAAACAAACAGCGATTTGTGGTTGTTATTGAGATACATAACATACAAGCTCTTTACTTTAACCACAAACATTGTTACACTTAATTTAGACATCAAAAGTATAAAAAACAATTAAAAAGGGTTAAACATCATAAACACGCCATCAATAATTTTTTTCGTGTGATACCTACCGCTATATTCATTGAAATTGAAAAATGATTTAATCAAACGGGCCTGAAATACCTTTTGATGTTCGAGTTATAAAATTAATTGCACATTCCCCGGGACTGTAACCGGGCAGTACCAGTAATGACCGAGCTAGTCTGACGCTCGCCTATCAGTACTGCGAACAGTAATTAATAGTACACTGCACAAACTCACTTGATACTAGATCAATGATATATGTAATATGTATAATATGTATAATGATCACAATTTTTTTATCCGGAAAAATGTGAGAGTTCTTTTGAAACAGATTTGACGTTCCGTCGTACAAGTTGCGAATATACTATAAACGAAACGAAGTGACTATAGAAATATCTATGGCAAAGTCGGCCACTTTGCTCGCAGACCCGCTTGGAAGAACCTCGGTGGGCGGCCCGCAACGGAAGGCCGAGTATTAGAGCCTCCAACCCAGTGGACTGACGACTTGGCCAAGGTGGAGCCGCTGGATATGAATGACTTATGACCGTGAATTGTGCCGCTCTATGGAGAGTTATGTCCACCGGTGGGTACGTCCTTTGGCTGATGATGTTTTTTTTCTATTTTTTTCTGATCCATTTTCCTGACTACCGACGGCAATAGACATTGGCATACAGATACAGATGTATTGCCCTCCTTTCTCCTCCCTCTGACCACCATGGCCACCGGCATACACACGAAACGCGACAGCACAGCTGTCACCGGTCGGTTTCGTGTAAGCGCGAGGTACCTCCTTGTGCCGGCCCAATTCGGCTACATGCATGTATGCAGTGTGGCACTATCGCATACTAAGTGGCTCATGCCCGTGACGTATGGCGCTCTTTATAGGGTTATGTCGATGATGACGATGACAGAAATTCTCCAAAACTACCTACGTTCAGTCTTCGTGTAGTGTACGTCCCTCAGGAAGGAGGCGGCGAACACACAGTCAACTATCAGTATGGTGACGCCCACCGCCGTGAACGGCACCAGCACAAAATAGAAGCCGCAGGAGCGCGCTCCGTACAGCACGCTCACCACGCCGAATGAGAACCACATGATGTGCAACGTCAGGTGCAGCTTCAGTTTCCTGGAACAGTCAGCGGTGAGAGGTAGTGACAGTTGAAGCTGGAACAGACATTACTGCACTGTAGGCTGCAGCGAGAAGCATCTGCCTCTCGCTCACACAATACCGCTAAGGTACAGTTTCAGTTTCCTGCAACAGCCAGCGGTGCGAGCTAGTGCCAAGTGCAGATTTAGCTTCCCGGAAAATTCCGCTTCATATATTTACGTCTGAACGCTGATGCTATCTTTTTCTTAATATTCTTACTGTCTGAACGTAGCTGCTATCTTGTTCTTAATATACTTACTCTCTGAACGAAGCGGCTATCATGTTCTTCTCCGGCCATATGATGGTACTGAATGCGGGCTCGTTGACGGTGCTGAGAGTCAGGTTGTAGAAGCGGAGCACTCCGCAGGACTCAGGCTCGTAGAGGTACAGTAGCTTGACGAGAGTCAGCTCTTGCAGCTCGGAGACGTCCGGAGCGGACCTGCAGCCCAGCGTCCACCACGAGATAATCAGGCTGAACACCACTGGAGTTACACGAGATTATCGGGATGAACATAACTGGAGTTACACGAGATTATCAGGATGAACATAACTGGAGTTGCAAGAGATTATCATGATGAACGAACATAACTGGAATTACACGAGATTATCGGGATGAACATAACTGGAGTTACACGAGATTATCGGGATGAACATAACTGGAGTTACACGAGATTATCGGGATGAACATAACTGGAGTTACAAGAGATTATCAGGAAGAACGAACATAACTGGAGTTACACGAGATTATCGGGATGAACATAACTGGAGCTACACGAGATTATCGGTATGAACATAACTGGAGTTACACGAGCTTATCAGGATGAACATAACTGGAGTTACACGAGATGATCAAGATGAACTTATCTGGAGTTACACAAGATGATCAGGATGAACATAACTGGAGTTACACAAGATGATCAGGATGAACATAATTGGAGTTACACAAGATGATCAGGATGAACATAATTGGAGTAACACAAGATGATCAGGAGGAACATAATTGGAGTCGGGTTATATTGGCTTTTTTTTAATTACAATATAATGGGACAAACGAGCAGATGAATCCTTGTCCATGACTACGGCTTAGAGGTGATATTGTTTCAGTTCCTTTTCGTGGCGGGATTTTTCAGGAAAAAATCGCAGAAAATGATAATTATATTTCTGCCCCGGAAAGTCCGATTTCAATTATGTTTGCTGGGAAATGTTGTTAAAGATAAGACCCTTATAATAGCAAACAGTCTTGAAATTTCCAAGGAGATTTCGTGAAGTTGTTGCGCCGGAACCGTTTGTCGCTTATTTTTGCTGGTCCGTAATGTAATGTGGTCTTTTGAGGCCCTAAAGAGGTAGGTAAGGAGATCCATAAAATACTTCAACGTCCCACGCTCGACGATTGGTTTCTTTGTTATAGCGATATATTTTAAAACAGTTTTTTGTAATCATTAGAAGTCCAAAAAACATAGTCTTTTCTGATGACACTAAATGGACTAGTGTAGGATTCCAGAGTCGGAGGTGTTTGGACAAAGCAGTTTTTAGTGACTGACACCATTGGTGGTTCCGCGCACTCTTGTTTTTCTCTTTTTTTTGTTTTTTTTTTTTGAATATTACTCT
>LUGF01045094.1:120697-131604 GCA_001625245.1 Calycopis cecrops
ACGTTAATTGACATTCATTGACATACATTAGCCTCTAAGTCACCGCGTCTGGCATATTGAAGTGTGCGCACCCCCCGTCTAGTCGCTGCAATCAGCTTCCAAAAAGCGACTAATTCCCGCGTCTTAAAGTCTCGTGTGTGCTGTTGCCCTTACAAGATACAGCCTCAGAAGTATGCTATTGCGCTTCGTGCGCTGCAGATGGTTTCTCCTATAACATAAAAAAAGACTTACATTCACATTTATAACTATGAACATTATAATTGCTAACATATTATTAACTAGCTACAACCCGCGACTTCGCTCGCGTGGTTTTACGCGATAAAAAGGAGCTGATGGCACTCTTCAGTCCTCCTCCATATTAAATTTAATGAAAATAATAAAATAGTCGATCCGTTGATCCGATTTGATATGAAAGGAGGCCAAAAAACAAACACTTTCGCATTTATAATATTAAAATGGAAATATGGATTAGATAGGTAAATGAAAATTATTCATAAAAAAATCCTTATTAACATAATAATTATTATAATTACACCAATGAGCATTGAAAATAATAATTATTGATGTAAAACGTAAACTTATTCACTGCAATCGTTAAATTATACAATAAGTTATACGTGTAATGTAGGTAGAATGTAGATGTGACTTAGGAATTATCTGCTTACGTACAATAGTTAATATATATGTATATAAGAGGTAGTGACACGCTGCATGCATGCAGCCGAATTGGGCCGGCACGACCGTAGAGGTTCCTCTCGCTTACCGGCATACCAACGTAGTAAAGGTACTGTCAATGTTTGCGGGTCAACGCCCGCTACTGTCAAGGTAACACGACCGGTACATAAAACTTAAAAAATCTTCTTCCCAATCGTGGGCTTGGCATCGCCATTCCTATAGTAAAGGACGTTGTCTTCCATCTGCTGGCGCAGGTTCACGTCAGGTATTGGAGGGTTCTCCTGCAGTTGAAGCCTCTTCCTCACTTCGCTCTTCTTCAGCCGAAGCCGGATCCTGATAAGATAATATAACTTATTTATTTGCTTGAACAGAAACACTGATATAGGTTTAGTTTTTGGTCTCTGGCAAAATTTTAAAACAAAGAACTAAAAGTCAACCCAAGAATGTGTTTAAATTTTATCGTGTAATTGTAATATTTAGTTAAATAAAATCGATTTGAAATTGTCCTTAAAAATACATCGATCGTTGTTTGAGCACGAAGTGTATCGACTGGTAAACAAGGACAAGGTCAGGGATTTCACGTGGTAACTAAGAAATATGTTGAACATAGGACAGTTTTCGTATATAATTATTTTTTATTTTTTTTAATTTGGCCGGAGACCAAAAACTAACCTTGTATAGTTGTTGATACATAATAGTCATTTCACTACATTCTGCCATTCCGGCGTGCAAATAATGAATTAGTAATTTACAAAAGTACAACGATTGTCATAAAAAATATCAGTCATCATTATTAATTCATTAATTTCCTTTACATCTAAGTAATTGAAAGTTTTTGAATTATATTTAGTATTTACAAAAAATCAAGACATTTTAATAACAAGCTGTGCCCCGCGGTTTCACTCGCATCACTGCAGCACCAGCTGCCGGGCTGATTTGCGCTTCTCAATTCTAAAACATTCTCCCTTCAACACACACAATACATTTAGTCAAAATAGGTCCAGTCGTTTAGGAGGAGTTTTGACATACGTATATATAAAGATTATGATAATAAAATAAATTTAAAATTGCCTGTGTATCGTGGTCAAGCAGTACACGTTCAGACAGAAGAATACAATCCCCCTCATCCAACAGGCCGTGGCGGCGATGGGCAGCCAGCCGCCAAACCCCTCGTAGTCATTTAACTTGGTTTCCACACTCCAGCCACTGTACCTCAGTATCATGCCCTTGTAAGAAAGAAAGAAAGACAGATCGAAAGAAAGAATGAAGAGCAAGAGGTAGTGCCGCACTGTATGCTTGCATGCAGCCGAATTGGGCCGGCGCGACCGGGGAGGTACCTCTCGCTTACACGAGACCGGCGTGAAGTGACAGCTGTGCTGTCGCGTTTCGTGCTGTGTAAGTATCCGGTGGCTCATGGAGGTGGGAGGAGAAAGGAGGACAGCGCAACTGTGTAGTTTTTATACGGAGGTCTATGGGCGTCGGTAGTCATGAAAATGGCTCCGACTGCTCGTTTGCCCCCTATAACATAATAAAAAAGAAAGTAGCCAAATGGGGCCGGCACGAAAGGGGACATACCTCTCGCTTACATGAGACCGGCGTAAAGTGACAGCCGTGCTGTTGCGTTTCGTGCGGTGTGTAAGTAACCGGTGGCCCTTAGAGGTGGGAGGAGAAAGGGGGGCAACGCATCTGTCTATCCGTATGTCTATAGGCGTCGGTGGTCAAGGAAATGGCGTCCACTGCTCGATTCCCCTCCTGCACCATAAAAAACACGGCCCTATGTTGTGCTTGAATAACGTCCCGCACAGGGTTTTTTTTATTGTATAGGAGGCAGAAGAGCAGTTGTTTCATCTGATGTAAAGTGATCACCAACGCCCACAGACATCCGCATCACCAGAGGTCTAACAGATGCGTTGCCGACTTTTGAGGAAAGAATAAGCTCTTTTCTTTTTTCTATATAAAATATCATTTACTGTCATATGGTGTTTTATTGGTACCATTCGATTGCTGTTGGTTGTTGTTGTTGTTGTGTTGTTGGATCGGTTCGCGTGCGGTTGGAAAGCCAACCGTATGCGATTCTTGTATTTGAATTGGCTTTCCGACGCGTAGAGGCCAACTTTATTTTTTTTTTATTTCAATAAATATTATATTTGCAGTCACAGTGTCTTAGTAATATTGTATACTAGCTGGTATCTGTGACTTCATTCGCTTAGCATGTTAATATTATACTCAAAGTGATTTGTTATTGTTTGCTTGCATTGTGCCGAAATTCCAATTTCCCGTAGGCCTAAGCGATTTCACCGCGTTTCTGATGTTGACCAGGCTTAGTACCACCACCAGTACCATACACCACAAAATCCGTCCAGTAATTTCGGAGATTATCCCGGACAAACAGACAAACGGACAAATAGATAGACAAAAATTAAAAACTTTGAAAAGTGTTTTAACATCGCCCGCAATTAGTTTTTCGTAAATATATTCAATGTACAGACACACGAATTTTACTGTTTTATTATATGTATAGATATAATCGTCAGATTTTGATAAATGCTGACCATTAAAAGCTTAAAAGCTTCAACGAATCGAAAGTTAAACTAAATGGAAATATTGATACGCATAAAAATGGCGTTCAAAATGGCGGAGCTGTCCCCTCCCCGCGCGCGACGTGTCACAGTCGTCATAAATTCTTTGATTCTTTAGCTATCCAGTGGTATGATTAAATTTTGGGTGGTGATGATGATGCTACAGGTAGAACATGAAACTGTCTATTATTTTAAAGACGTTATTCACGTCAAAAAATAATATTAACCTTGGTGAGACTCTTCTGGATGTGGGTGATGTTGAGTATGGCCATGATCACGTCGAATACTATCGCGCAATATGTGACCACGAAGAATGTTGTGATCGCAATCTTCAGGATGCGAGATTTTTTGACGTTCTTCAGGGCGGCGAAAACGATTGCGGAGAGGATCCAGACCAGATGGTACAGCATGCTGGTGAAGATGTACCTAGCATGCACGCATACAACAAGCCGTGTAAGGGTCAATTCACACCAAAAGCGCGGCGAAGCGCAGCGAAACGGAGCGCAGTTTGTGTCATATGAATTTTAACTTTATAATTATTTTTTTTATGGTATAGGAGGGCAAACGAGCAGTCGGAGCCATTTTCATGACTACCGACGCCCACAAACATCCGCATAGAGGCTATACAGATGCGCTGCCTTCCTTTCTCCTCCCACCTCCATGGGCCACCGGCTACTTACACACCGCACGAAACGCGACAGCACAGCTGTCACTTTACGCCGGTCTCGTGTAAGCGAGAGGTACCTCCCCGGTCGCGCCGGCCCAATTCGGCTGCATGCAAGCATACAGTGCGGCACTACCTCTTACTAACTATAATAATTACTATAATACTTATTATCGCATGAGAAACTCGAACGAGACGCGCGGATTCCCGCGAAGTCGCTGGAATGCGCGAGAAGTCGCTGGAATGCTCCAGAAGTCGCGAGAATTCGATAATAAGTACTATAGTAATGAAAATAAAGTTGAAATTCATATGACACATAAACTGCGCTCCGTTTCGCTGCGCTTCGCCGCGCTTTTGGTGTGAATTGACCCTAAGTCAAGCTACGGGAGTTAAATACGGGCTTATAGCGCGGAATGTTATAAACTTATTACCTTCTAGTGAAGGTAGACTCAAACTAAATCGAGAGTTGATGGCTGATGGCTTAGCGCACGGAATGCTCAAACGGTTACCTTTACCTTCTAGTGGTTGTCGACAGTCGCAAGGACACCGTCGTCACTGCCGGCGTCCACCTGATCGGCAGCACTCGCGCCCCGCGCGTGTCGTTGCTGAGGTGCACGTCCATGAGGGAGGGCGACGAGACGAGCGCGTAGTGGCAGGCCGCGGGGTCGTACAGGTACATGATGCGGGCCAGCTTGTCCCAGTCGCCGGAGTTCTGTTCGGGGAACCAGACGCAGTAGTGGATGGTGCAGCCGCCGGCGAAGACCAGCAGACCTGGGACAGGCTGATTGTTACAGCAACTTAGTGGTAGTGCCACGCTGCATGAATATTGGGACGGCACGACCGGGGCGGTATCCCCGACGTACTCGATATTTCCACAAATCGAAAGTTTTTTTTTTTTATGGTATAGGTGGGCAAACGAGCAGTCGGAGCCATTTTCATGACTACCGACGCCTACAAACATCCGCATAGAGGCTATACAGATGCGCTGCCCTCCTTTCTCCTCCCGCCTCCATGGGCCACCGGCTACTTACACACCGCACGAAACGCGCACGAAAGTTGCGGGGAAAACCGCGGAGCGCGTCTAGTTTCAATATTTTTTCTTACGGATATTAGTTAACAGAGTTAATGCCATCCCCAACATGTTATTTGGGTCCTTTTTGCAGTCGAAGCATATTTTTTCAGCCCGTTTGAAAGGTTTGTCAAGGGAATGTTGACAATGCATTCATGAAAATATCATTTTCATCCCTACGATCGAAAATACCCTTTCCTATTATTAACGGTCTTGTGGATTTACTGACGACAGTGATTAGAACATTTCGCATGTATATTAAAACTTGTGTAACAGTACTAAGTTAAACTACTACTAACTGGACTGAACTAAACTAGACTGGAATTAAATAGACTTTAGTACGAGGTGGTTCCATACGGCATGCATGCAATATAGCCGAATTGGGCCGGCACGACCGGGGTAGTAAGTACCTCTCGCTTTTACGAAATCGGCGTAAAGTGACAGCTGCGCTGCCGCGTAAAGTGATAGCTGTGCTGTCGTGTTTCGTGCGGTGTGTAAGTAGCGGGTGGCCCATAGAGGGAAAAGGAGTTTGAGAAATCGTAGCCAATTTCATGACTGCTGAGTCATGAAAATGGCTTGGCTTTTTTGCCCCCATATACTATAAAAAAAAATAAGAGGACCCTGTGAAGCCGGCTATTAATCTCAAACTGGTTAAGGTTTAGAATCGTTTCGCACGAATTTCGGCGCAAGGGTCTGGTGGGAGGAAGGGGGGGAGGCTCCCTAACCCTCCCATATCAGTCGCAATACAAGGTAATGCCTCCTTTTTGAAAAAAAAGAAAAATAAATTCTATAGAACTGTTCTCAATTTATGGATTTTGACACGAATTTCAGCCAGAGGGTCTATGCCGATCCACTAGACTCGCTCGCTTCGCTCGCTCGTTATGTATAAACTTAGTCTTACCTAACCTAACCAAAAATTTGTACATTAAAAATCATATTTTATCAACATTCAATTGTTTATAGTTTCTTTACAATTTAATGCTATAAAAATTAGGTTGTCTTGAGAGAAATAATTACCTGCTACTTTTGCACTAAACTTCGATTCCGTGGAAGGTCTAGCCACACACTTAAAAATAAAACACATAATTATCTCGAAATCACATTCACGTAAACTCGGCCAAAATAAAATAGCGCGTATTTGTCTTGCCATTTGCACATAGAATAATGGCGCCAATTTTCTTTTTTTAATTCATATTACAAAAGGTTAAAGATCTTAATTTGAATATTTTCTGTAAATTGAGGGGTTATAGGGAGTTAATTTTGGAATAACGCAATTTTACTTAATAAAGGGCATTTTGTAAAACATAATCTGAATACAAACAAGTATTTAGTAGGTATAGGACAAGTTAATGCTAAATAGTGATGGAGCCATAGTTCATAAAAAGTGCCAATTTTAGTTACTTTTTTCAAAAGCAATAAAAAATTGTTAATTTTTCTCAAGTGCTCGGCCTAGGCCAATTAGAATTTGATGATCCACTTGGCTCACTCGCTTCGCTCGCTCGCTTAACTTATAACATAGTCTAACATAACCTAACCAAACCATTTATAGGCATAGGGGGGAGGGTTATACAAATAAAACAAAATCTGTAAATAATATTTATTGTTTCAAACATAAAAACTTTTAGAAGTTACAATTTATAAACATCGTCAACAACATCGTCAAACGAGTCGCTAATTGTTTTCAACTCAAGAGAATATTCAAATTCAGAAGACTGTATTAATTTTGGTTTAAACGCTATTTTATTTTGGCCGAGTTTACGTGTATTCGAGATAATTATGTGTTTGATTTTTAAGTGTGTGGCTAGACGCTAGAATCTAGAGTAGTAATCTAGAGTAGAGACCTTCCACTGATTCGAAGTTTAGTGCAGAAGTATCTGCAGGTAACTATCTCTCTCAAGACAACCTATTTTTTTTATAGCATTAAATTGTAATGAAACTGCAAACAAATGAATGTTGCTAAAATATGATTTTTAGAGTACTACTTTTTGGTTAGGTTAGGTTAGACTATGTTTATACATAACGAGCGAGCGAAGCGAGCGAGTCTAGTGGATCGGCATAGACCCTCTGGCTGAAATTCGTGTCAAAATCCATAAATTGAGAACAGTTCTATAGAATTCATTTTTCTTTTTTTTCAAAAAGGAAGCATTACCTTGTATTGCGACTGATAAGGGAGGGTTAGGGAGCCCCCCCTCTTCCTCCCACCAAACCCTCAAGTCGAAATTCGTGCGAAACGATTCTAAACCCGAGCCCTCAAACTTATAACCACTTACACTGCACGATGACGTAGCCCGTGATCCACTTGCAGCGCCTCTTCTCCGACGGCAAGAGCGACAGTCGCACGTCCAGGGTGGACGCGCGACTGTAGGACATGCGACTGTACGACGTGCGACTGCGGGACGTGCGACTGTCGCTCTGACTGCTCTCTGTACTCTCACTTGACATCTTCAGCTAAAGCAGCTGCACCCAGTTCGATAAAACTTTAAGCAATCTTCAGCTTGTCTCGGGCTCTCTGAGGTTTGGAAGCGATCGAATTATAACTGTTAGTCCGTGTGAAACCGGGTGAGTTTACTGTAGATACACGTGGTTCTAAATATTTCCTATATTAAACCTTTATCTAGAATGCAGTATTTGTGATGTTTAACGTTATTTGCTGTAGTTAAATTTGTCACAAACTGTCAAATGTCTGTGTGACACATTCTATAGATTTTTTTTTCATTTTCGACAAGATTACGAAATTTATATTTTGTGCAATGACAAAATTGTTACCACAAATTTCTTTTGTTATTAAATTCTTTCAAAAATATAATAAAATAAAATTCTGAAAAGTTTGTTCGGTAAAGTTTATTACAGTGTAAGAGAATTTATTAAAATCTAGCTTCCGCTCGCAGCTTCGCCCGCATGGACTTCGGACTTCAAAAATGCAGTTATTATACATATAAACCTTCCTCTTGAATCACTTTATCTATTAAAAACTCCATCAAAATCGGTTGCGTAATTTTACAGATCCAAGCATACAGACACACAGACGGCGGAAAGCTACTTTGATTCATACTATGTAGTGATGCCACACCTTGGAAATAAGATTTTCTTTCTGACTGTTTCAGTGTAATAAATATTATAGTAATGTATTATTTAACTTTTACTCGCCGATTCTCAGATCTAAGTTGGATTGGTATCAGTGATTTTGGCTTTAAAAAACTTTATCTACACCTATGTTGTAATATTCTACTTATGTTTTCAATACTTGACTTATAATAACTACTATTATAGCTCAGACAACAAGAAACTCAATTTAAGCAATTTGACATGATGTTATAATATCCAAATCGATATCGTAAAATCTCATTATAACACTGTGTGAGAGCGAGAGAGAGAGAGTGAGTGGTGAGAGAGCCTTATGTCAAAATCCTTAACAGCGCGCGCTCGCTCCTGATTGGCCCTGCGCGCGCTGCAGCTGCGCTCTCATTGGTTAGATTTTAATGTCGTCGAGTTCGCTGTGACGTAGGCATGAATTTAATGTTTCGCAATATTATATTAATTGATTAATTGCATTAGTGAAGATAAAGTTAGTTATGCAACTGCATATAACACGGGTATTAAAACACTCGTGTTACTATTTTGAGACTCGCGTTCGCTCGTTTCAAAAATCACACTCGTGTTTTAATACCCTTCATTATATGACAGTTGCATAAACTACTATTAAGGTACGTTAAAAGAATTTTTGAGATAGACTTCGGTGTTAAAATCATATCTTAATGATCTCAATGATGCAGTTTTTATGGTATATAATGTTTTTATTGTCTCAAAATCGACCTAAAAAGCCCTTTTCTAATAAATTTTTTTTATGTTATAGGGGGCAAACGAGCAGTTAGGGGGCAATGACATCCGCAAAACTATGCGTCTTGCGGACGCGTTACCGGCATTTAAGATAGAGGAATGCTCTTTTCTTCATAGACAAAAAGTAGTGTTTTAATATTTTGCTATCGCCAGCCCTTTTCCCTAATCAGCTGGCCTTAAAACGTTATTAATGAACATCAAGAAACCTAACAGTTTGTTCCTTGATGAACTTTACCACTGCATTGTCATAAAACTGTACAATTTATTTGACAAAGTGAACATAAATATTTTGCCGCAGATAATAGATTTTATATACATAGAGATTTAGAGACGGAATAACTCACTCGATGTGGCAACACACAAAAGGTATAAATCGATTATAGTGTTGTGCCGCTGTAAACCGTATTTGACGTTATTTCTCGGTGACAGCTTTACTGCAGTGTTTCGCAACAACAAAGGCCTGCAAAGGCAAGTGTCAACTCTGTTTTCTCTACCAATTGTTCTCTTTACAGCCGCCTTGGGCGAGTGAAATGTTAGTGTCGATACTTTTATCGATAGATTTTTATTTACCGTGCGATCGCAAAGAAAATGGGTACAAATGGATGTATCTTATGATTGCGTTGACTTGTGTCTGATCTTTTCTTCAAGAGGTTGCAGACTGCAATATTATAGGTTAGTCAGTGTGATCCAATCAAGCTGAGTGTTTCTGAGCTACAGGTCCTGACTTTAAGTGGTCCTACAAGGTGTTTGGTTTTCCCTTTATTGTACGGAACTATAAAGAATTTTTGATTCATCATCATTATCAGCCTATTGCAGTCCACTGTTGGACGGCGGCTTCTCCCATAGCACGCCACTGGCCTCGGATCTTCGGCTAACCTTTCCCACTTCCTGCCCACAGCTTTGCATATGTCGTCACTCCATCTAGTCACAGGGCGGCCTACATTACGTTTCCCGGTACGCGGTCTCCACTCTTGAACCAGTCGACCCCAACGATCATCGGTTCTACAGCAGATATGACCGGCCCACTGCCACTTCAGCTTGCTAATCCGAGTAGCTATGTCGGTTACCCTAGTTCTCTGGCGATTTGAATTATAGATACACGTACCTAACGTGTGTGAACTGTATCCAGGCTCCATTTATAATTTATATAATTTGTTATATATTCTATATATAATTTATATAATTTGTTATTGTCAGACATGGTACATTCTACGCGTATTAAATATTTGGACAGCGACAACGTACTAAGGTAACCAAAGCGCTTGCTCGGCGTTGGTTCATCGTAACAGAATAACAAAGTTAGACCGAGATCCGTTTTGCTTTACTCAGATGGGTGACGGTTTGTTTGACTTTCTGTAGGGATCAGCAAACTCAGTACAATTAAGTCAAAGAAGACTTGACTAAGCTTTTGCTCAGTCGCTTTCTTCAGCATCCCCAATCCCTTGCCAGGTACCGGCAGTTTTATATCATACTAGCTGAGCCCCACAATTTCATCTGCGTTTAATTTCTAAGAAATCCATATAAACATCAACACCTTATTTCACCCCCTTAGGGTTTGAATTTATAAGAAAAGCATTCTTAGCGGATTTCTACGTTATAACATCTATCTGCATGCAAATTTCAGTCCGATCCATCCAGTGGGGGCTGTGCGTAGATAGATCACTATGTCACCTTTGAGTTTTATATAATATACTAGCTGCGCCCCGCGGTTTCACCCGCGTAACTTTCGATCCCGTGAGAATATCGGGATGAAAAATAGATGTTGGCCGATTCTCAGACCTACTCAATATGCTCACAAAATTTCATGAGAATCTGTCAAGCCGTTGCGGAGGAGTATGGCAACGAAAACTGTGACACGAGAATTTTATATATTAGATATACTGTCTAATTCGCCGCAACCGCTGGTGGAGTGTATGTCGTATACTGTATGGGCAGAGGTCGGTGCTTTTTGATATCTAACGACGTCCATAAACATCCACGCAGCGGGTATCCAGATAAGCCAAATAAATAGGCGACGTCGCAGCTGTACCTTCATACGGGTATTACGAGAGCGAGAACACTCACCGTCTTATAGATATTTAAT